>NQII01000100.1:473848-489024 GCA_002778355.1 Clitarchus hookeri | reverse complement strand
AGCCTGGAGATCACTGAACATCCCTTCCTGCTACCCTCTTCCCCCTTGACATTCTACTCTCTTTTTCTCGCCCCTCTGCCCGCTACACCTTTTCCTCCTGTCTCTCGCCGCTGTATCCGCTTCCTCTCCCTCCCTGACTCGTACCCATCTGACCGCTTCCTTTCTCCTTCCGTCCCTCGTCCCTCCTCTCTTAGTTGGTCCACCACACTTCTCTCTCATGCTCACAAAGCAAACAGCAGATCAATAATACACTTCCTCCTGTCCCATGTGTAGACACCATAAATTTTCATAACGGGAAGGGCTGACTCCATGAACAGATGTTACTTTCCCATTCTGTTCCAACCCGCAGACAACGAACGCATCTGTTCAAGCGTAAACAAATGTTTTTATGGTATTTTAGGAAAATATTTGGACAATCAAGAATAATATTTGAAGGAAACGAAAAATGTCATCATTGAAAACAGACATTTACAACAAATGAAAAATTATTTTAACTTGCTTTACTATAGAATAGTGTGAATTACCAACATAAGTTTACAATTTGTTTACTCACTTAGGCACAAAATTTACATTATCTTTATTTTTCCACTACTTTTATCATGCAGAATTCACTGTCTTGTACACTTGTAATATCTCATAGATCGTACTTCACAATTGCATACATGCCCTATTAATATTTCTCCTCAACTCAACAGTATAATTTGCACAACAGTATGTAGGCTACTGTAGCTGGTTGCTATTCCGAATTTGTTTTACTTTTGTTATTACTACACAATGTACTAGTTATGGTTTTGTTTTTTTTATTGGTGGTTTGAGGAACTGTATTTTAACGTCTTTAGTGAGACGTGATTGTTTTGCGGTTTTTCTTATGAGAGTGTGTTTTGATGATAGAATTTTGTAAAGAATTTTGTTTCTACGGAAATAAAATTCAATTTTAACTTCATTGAAAGAACTAAATGCGATAAATGTGTGTCTGTTCGTACCAATGCGGGAAACACTCAAAACACAAATATTGTTGCATTTGTTATATAATGAACTACACCAAAAGGGTGTTTATTTAGGTCATGTACATTTGAAAACCTCGCAAATTATTTTGAACTTTGTTGCAATGTCAAGTATTTTTCTTTTATTAGCACACTCCATAATTTTAAACAGAACCTAGGTTTACAAAAACCGTTAACACACAAAGCTATGCTCATGATTTAAATCCACTCAACATTAAGATGCAAAAATGCAGGAACCATCATAAACATTTTAACATTGTCTCGCAACTGTTAGACGTAATCATGCTTTTCCCTTTACATGCCTGGCACGTGGAGAAGCGGCAAGCGGCAGAGTCTTCCTACCCCCATAACATAGGAGCGGTAGGCAGATAGCAACTCGCTGCCCCTCCTATATTCAACAATACGTACAATTCCCCTTCGCCCCCTCCTAGTCTATATCCAACGTACCTCCCTTATTTATTGTTCTCCATAGCTCCACTTCTGATCATACCTCTTCCCTTCGTACCCCTCCTCCTATCCCTCACTACAACACCCGCTCGCACCTCTTCTCACGCTACTCCATATGACGCGAGTGATGCCACGCAACACAGACTAACAAAGGCTGGCTCTGCCATGGCAAGTGCCAAATGGGTGGATGTCACTTGCGATGCAACGTGTTTAAACATTTTAAAAATATGAGTTTATTAATGTTTGTATCGCTATAGTGAAAGGTTTCATTAACAGACTTGCGTTATAAACAAAATTAAGTGCCTTTCAAATGATAGGGCAAATTATGGTGCATTTAAAGCTATCGCAATGGCGGACGAAAGAGCTAAAGGCTATGCTTGCAATAATGTGGTTCCACTGTACTTAAAATGACTGTATTCATAAAATTTGGCATCTGCTATAATCACATTGCATCCAAAAATCTAAATCATGTAATTACTTCTTTTTCACTTCTTGATACATACAAGCCATGTAGACATATTAGTTATGTAAAAAATATTGTACCCCAAAAGTGTGTTTTGACTTCATCATTATTTAATCCTGTGGTGTTATTCTTAGCATTACTACAATGAGGTGGTAACAGTAAGTTGTTTTTTTATTTCCACTTTGACAAAATCATTTACGTGGAAAAAAAAAACATGATGGATTTTCATTTGACGACTGCAGATATCTGCTGTTCTTAAAATAAGTTCATATTTGCAAGACATTACCCTGGCACTCGTACACAAGTATTCATGTGTATTCGGTACTACAGTATAACCTTACTAAAAGGACCCCTTCTCTGTTTCCATAAATGGTGGGAAGGTTGCTATAGGTATTTTAGGATATTCGGGATGGTTTTTTACGCATTCCTAAGGAAATCAGATTTAATGTAGAAATCGCAAAAAATTTTATCTAATGCATTTTGAAATGTACTTAAATACCTATAAATGTGTTTCCAAACATTTATGTGATCTTACAGCATTACGTTTTTGCGAAATAGAAGTAAAGCTGCCAAATTAATATCATCCGCAATATTTGTATGGCTTAATGAAATATTCACAATATTTTATTACACAAAATTAATAAATCATTGTACATTTGCCACACATAAGAACTCCACATGTAAACAAACACCTCGAACACCATATTGTTTTTCAGTGCACTATTGATAAATGTACACAAACAATGCTGGCACTACCATGACGACACAATGTTGCATACAGCGCTCTAGAATTTGTTCCTATTTCCAAGGTAGCACTTCATGTCCTAATGACCATGAAAACCCTAATGTTTGACTTTAAAGAAAATAAGTTGTAAATAATGTAAACAAACAAAAATTGTACAATGGCTATGTTTTTCTATTTAGGTTTTATATTATATTGGCTATGTGTACAAAAGTGAAAATAAATGAATAAATAATACGTCCCTCATAAGTTGTTTATACAGAAGTGAAAAAATGTCCCACGTAAGTCATAAGTACAAAAGTTAACAAAAATCACATCCCACTAAGTATGTAGAGGAATGGAAAAAAATATTATTTTGTACCTAAACTAACTTGAATGGTGATGGTTGCAACTGTTGTCACACGTGTGAATGAGAATGTTCAACAGCTACATGAGCCACCAGAGAGCATGGCTAGAGGTAGTGAGTTTAAAGCTTCAAATTTTCACACATTGAGTTGCCTTTTCTGTCGACTTTATCACTGCATCAAATGGTTGAGAAGAGTATACCATAACAAAATGAGTTGTTATAAGCACGAGTTGTTGTGAAGTATATATCACAAATTTGCTGTGACTGAATAATTTTCGTGAACACTGAAGTTGTGCAGTAAAGTGTCTGTGGATACCAGTAGCTAATGTTGATACTGCAAGGGCATTATCTCAATACGTTTACATCATATCGGACAAGCGCACAGCATTAAAATGAAACAATATTGAAATTATGCTTGGAATGTTGTTTTAGTAGTGACTAAATTTTAAAGAATAATAAACAAAATTACGCCATTGCAAATAATCGGTGTGCTCTACACGGTATATTATCTAATTGAGCTCAGTGTATTATGTAATTTTTAGTGCATGAATCATGCAAGATTTAATGTCTGTTTCATGTAAGGTTTCTATGTATGTATTATTAACATGATTGTGCATAGAAAGTTGGTTACAGTACTTTTTTTTATCATACAGTCAATTCTCAATTCTAAGACCCCTGGAATAATGATCATCTCAAAATGAAATGATACTTTTTTGGGAAACCCTCTCAAAATAATGACCTCCTCTAAATGACCCTCTCTAAATTACCGTTTCCCTGGGATCTGTGAATGGTTGTAGAATCGAGAGTTCACTGTGTCATTTTTGTCACCTTCGTTGCCAATTAGGTGCACAAATTATGAACCATGCCATGCTTAGGCCTTGAATCTCAGTGGCGTCTTCCTTCTCGTCATCATATGTATTAATGTGCTGGTTTTCTATGTTTACAGTGTGAACAGTCGGAGTCTGAGCTTTGCCAGCTGTCTCAGCAGCAGACTGTGCTGGTACACAACTGTCTGGACCTCCTGAGCCAGTATGGTACTGTTGCCAGTATGTATCCTGCATCCTACCTAAACAGTCATCGCTCCTTCTGCTATCGCACTTGGGCTCAGTACCTCATTGATGGCCTTTCTGTGGACAGGTTAGTAACATTAACTATATCTAACACATGTTACAAATGCAGCCACCTGTTGGTTATCTAGCACTTCCTGTCTTGTCAGCGATAGCCAGTTCAAAGGATTTGAGTAAGAGTGCTTATAACATGGGCCTGTAGTTTAGTCAGTATTACTGGTTGGATGTGTGTTATGCTGCTTGTGTTTAGGTATTAGAAAAGTTGCAGTACCTTAATACACCCTTCTTTTTTTCAAGTTCTATTTCTGAGGACTTGTAAATATTTTGGTAAAAAAAAGTTGAACGTTTGAGGGAAATCAGTAAAAAATAAGTTAGCTGCACTTTTTATGGTTGCTGTGCATTGTGTTTCTCTGGCATTGTTGCCACTAACCTGGAAAGTCAAGGTAGGTCAGGAGAAGTCAGGGAAATGAAAAGTGGCAATGGAAAGTCAGGGAAATGCAATTATGATCAGGGAAGTTAAAGAGTATATCCATGCAGATTTTTACCTCATGTTACAAAAATCCTAAAACTGGTACAAATTATTGTCTAATGAATTGACGCTACTCGCCACCTGTGGTATACAGGTTGGTTAGTAGGGTACGAGTTACCTTTACCAGGCACAAACTATGGGTGCCTTGGATGTTGAATAGGGGTAAATAATAACTTGGACTCTCAGTTAATGTTTAAAAAAGTTTATATTTTACCGGAAACAAACACATACACTGACCCTGCAAGTTGTGAGCCTTAAGGCCAGCTTAAAGTATTCGTGCTAACTGCTGCCGACTTCGTGGGGGAACGCTAGGCGTTGGGGAAGGCCCCTTGATCGACGGACGCTGGTACTTAGCTGTATTTCCTGTTGAGGTTGTTCCGGCGGTAGGTTGAGGTCCAGTTAGCTGGGCGGCCCTTCACAGGCCCTCGGCTTCGTCTCTTTGGCGTGATGGATACAGCGGCCTTGATGACGGCTCTCCACGACTCACTTGACTGACTGACTTCGCGTCTCGGCCTGGTGCTCCTGGCGAGCCCCCACCCGACGGCCGCCTCTGGGTCCCGGGTTGCAACTGTCAACTGCCTCCACGTGTCAGGACTCTTAACTCCCCCTCGGCGACCCTCCAGCTCAACTCCGTCAGCGTTTTTCCACTGGTCTCCTTGGGGAGGAAGGGAGGGGGTGATTCCATCAAATACCGTCAGCCCGTCTCATGTGTCTAACTAGAGGTGCGTCTGCGAAACTCTAGCTTACCTCTGCATTACCTCGGCACGTGTCCATGTTCCCATGCGTTTTACTACTCGGAGTAGGGGGGGAGGGCACGGCAATACTGCCAAACACTATCAGCCCTTTTCTCGTGTATTTCCACAATAGGTGCCACCTGCCTTTGTACGTGTCTCTACTCCCTCGTCAGTGAATTACTAGCTTAACTCTGTATTTTTCCCCCGCATGTGTCAACTGCCTGTCTGCCCCCAGGCCGGCCTGGCCTCGCAGCACATATTTACTGGGGGGCCCTACATTGGGGATACTGGTTTACTTGTTTAAGATGGNGTGACAGCGGCGCTTCAGAATACTTACAATATGCGGCACATGTCAAAATTGAATAAGTAGCGTAGTTGTTGTAGTATGGTTGCGTTAATTATTGGGCCATTTTTGTATGTACACTCAAACCTCCTTGGTACGACACCTCGTTCGTACTGACAAATTTTCGGTAACTGTGAAAAATTAAAAACATTTTGTCAAAAAATTTAAAAACAAAAAAATTCTCATGAGAATTTATTAAAACACATTTGAAAGCTGCTAAATTAAAAAATAACACTGGTTGTATGGACTCTACCCCTGCACAATACATCACATAGAGAAAATTAAACAACAGGCAGAAATTCAGTAAAATTTACCATCACTAGCGCACAGCGTGCAAGAAAGGTCATAGACCTGACAGCTGTTCTACAGTGCCTCTTCTGATGGTGAAGTTCTCTTTCCCGTGCTGTACTTTTCTGCTGAGACACACATGTGCAGCACGACACATTCCATGCCCTTCCCTGTGGCAGCAGCACCAGCCAATGTTGACATTGATGTGCTTGACAGGCTCCCCAAAAAATAGAACTCCATCTTTTACCCTCTTTTTTTTACCTCGGCTCACCTGTTCAACCCATCTTGGTCCCATGAATATTATTCGTGAGAAGTTCGCTTGTTGTTACTTATGATTTTGACTGTCTATTGTAATAAGTCTACTTTCTGCTTTTCCTCACTGACTAAGATTTGGATTTTTATTTTTGACACTTTTTTGGATTTATTTTGCTGCAGTTCTTTACCTACACTACTTTTTGTACACATGTTTTTTTTGGATTGCGATTTTAAAACATAAATGGAAGCAAAATGAAGGTCATTACACAGGAGATGGATGCAGACATGCAATCGCAATGTTTTTATAAACGTTCTCTCCCTCCTTTCCATATGTCATTAAAAGGAAAATGCTTGATTGAATAATGCCACTCCCATGTTTTAAAAAGTTAGCAGAGAAACTGTCTACAGTTCAGAAGTGATTCCAATCGGCATATTCCCTCATTTACGTGTCATTATAGGCGAAAAATAAGTAATGCCACTGCCATGTGTCAACAAAAGCTAATGAAAAAACTGCATGCTCTTCTAATGTGTCAAATTTTCCCGTGGCAATACAATTTACTCTATCACCTAACTTTATTAATGCAAAACTGTAAGGATAAAGGAAAAATGTATATATAATGTGACGCATGATGGTCTAGAGACAGGGGTGCACCACATCTCAATAGTTAGAAGTTTCTTAGTTCTGCGGTAGATCAGGCGCACAGGTGCAAGGAGGTACTGTGGCAGCGGCTGTAAAATCTGGCACTTGGCCTTTATGGTACTTTTATATAGCATCGGGCAGGTAGGCTGCTGGCTTGTCACGAAGTCTAACTGCGCTAGTATTGGTTTGCGAGTGCGGAATGTTGCCGGAGCTGCTGACTTACCTCCCACTGCCGGTTGACGAGTGCTCGTCGGTGCTGATCCAATGTCAGGTCTCCTGGCCCAGCTGGTGGGTGGTGACTGCGTCTGCTGGACGGCTTGGCGGGGAGGCGTACTTGGCTGCGGCAGGCATGCTTCCGGCTCATTCGTGCTGGTAGGTAGAGCTGGATCTGCATCATAGATTGGCTCGTTGCCTAGTTCCAATTACAGCCCCGGGGAGTTTTACCAAGGGACCCAAACAGATTACTAAGGGGAACTGTGAGGTGAGGCCCCAACAGTTGACGGGCGGCGTGAGCTCGTTCCCAGGGGGTAAGATAGCTGATGTATGGGACATGTCGTTTAAGCAGTGCTTGCTTGCCAGCTAGGATAGCAGCTGCCTTCCTGTCACTCTTACTACCCCTCCTGCTGGTAAACAGCATTTACAAGGGAATTAAGTGCTACGGTTCACTTCTGCAATGGTGTGGCAGGCAACGATAACCCTAGCTAGAGTGTATTTTGGAAGAGGTAGATCTTTCCTTGCCAGGCCTGGCACTCCCTCCTGCGAGTGTATACGTTTTGGATGTAGTGGCTTCGCTGACAAGGGGAATCTAGCCTCTTCATCGTTTGTCTTGCTAGTGGTCGTGGCTCTACTGTACGTATGCCCCAGGTACCTTTACTTTCCTGGTCCATAGTATGGGTGGCCGTCTAATGGGTTGTGTCTTTATGACGTATGTCGAGGCCTTTTTAGGGGATAGGCCGCAGTCCTATACCAAGATTTGCAAACCAGTATCAAATCCATGATTCCCTGCCTCTTCGTTGTGGGGTGACTCTTACCAGGGATGACTAAGCACAATTCACACAAGAGCAGATGGCGGTTAAACTGGATATGTATTTTATTCTATCCAAAATAAGACACTGTGACCCGTACTATTCTACTGTAACCAAGGCATTGATTAACTCTCGGAAGGTAAGCAAAGACAGGTAAACGTACCTGTCTGTTTGAAGAACCTGGCCTGAAGGGGAGCTAAAAGAGTACAGAGCAACAACTAGGTAGCAGTGATAACATCTACACCCTAACTGAAGCTGGTGTTGTTCTGAAGGGACTTAGAGGGAAAGTATGGTGTGTCGGTTTGACTGCAAGTGTCATGTGTTGGGGAGGGGGGACTCTTCTGGGGCTGCAGCACGTGCAAGAAAAAGTTTGGCATTGGTAGATGAAAATCAACTCTTGGTCTTTCATGAGGAGAGCGGAAGAGAGTAGACTGAGCAGAGAGCTCCAGCACACAAGATGGTGGAGCGAGCTGCTGGAATCCAACTGCCATCTTGCGGCTGTGCAGGGACATATATTCTCCTGCACTGGGGCTGTCTTGGGTTTTGGGTAGCTTCGACGGGGGTGGCTCCTCCCTCTTGGACAGAGTCGTACTTTGCTGCCATCTCTCGGGGCGCCTGGAAGTAGGCCTTCCAGTTGTGTGGGTTGCATCGGTTGCGCGAGCTCAGGCGCAGTTTTGCTGGCGTGGCTTATTGGTATTTTCCTATCTCACAAGGTTTTAAGGCAGGGGCAATTTAATACTGTATATTCTTCCTTCAGATGCGTTACGGTCTCCAGGTATCCACCTTATTATAGTAGATGTAATGTTGGCTTGGATAGCCACCATTCAAGGGTGTATCACTTGTAGGGTACGTGACGATACTTAGTTGCAGCAAAAAAAAGTAGTAGTCTATATACGTATCACATATTAAATGAATGGTAAGTGGGAATGTCTTGTATTCAATTTATTGTTTACATGTTGTAATGTTTGAACTGCAATTGTGTTGTTAATAGGCCTACTACCCATTATTGCAGCCACATTTTGTACACTGGAATATTGTTCCAAAACAGTCTGAGTGTGACATTTTATTCACAACTCATATAGCAATTAAAAACGTCATTTGCTACCAAGACTACGTTTTATTTGAGATAGTAACGGCAGTGGTTTTACTTGTTAAATATATTTTGCATCTGCGAGGTATATACACAGTTTTGAAGAGAAAATGTCTACGTGTTAAAATATTGTTTTAATAGCATCACATTTCCTTGCAAGAAATGTAAACACGTGCTGTATTGCCACTGTTTTTGTTGGGCATATGCACTGTGATGTGGACAGCTTTTTCATTACTTTCAGCTCACTCAGTTGTCATTTCTCCATAACTGAGGTACTTTTTTGCGTAGAATAGATCACCCTATTCAATTAATTTATATTTAATCAGTGAAAACAACATGAAATGTATCCTTTCCTTGCTGTAAATGTAAAACATGGGCTGTATCATCACTGTATGCACAATTTTGCGGTCTGCTTTTTTGTTAATTTTAGCACGCTCAGTTGTTTGTTCTGCATAACTGGGGAACTGTTTTACTCAAAATACATCACCCTATGAAGTTAATTTATATTTTATGAATGTAAAGAATATAAAATCTCTATTTCCTTGCAGGAAATGTGAACACAGGTTGTATCGCAGTGTTTTTGTTATGCATATGTACAGCATTGCTGTCTTTATCGTTAATTTTAAATTGCTCAGAAGTCTTCCAATGCATAATTCGGGTATCATTTTACTCTGAATACGTTACCTTAACACATAAATTTTTCATTTCTTCAATAAAATGTATAATTTATCCATCAGAGATGTGTAAACATGACTCCATGTTCCCAGTTAGTAAAATATGCTGTTTGGATGCAATTTTCAGGTTTAGGGGGTGGGCACATGGGTCAAAATTTGGCAGTTTCGGTTCATGCAGAAAACTTGGTCATACAGACAAATTTTGGGGAACTGCGAGTGTGTGTACCATCGAGGTTTGACTGTAGTAATGTAAATGATGTACAATAATATTTGGCAGCAGGCATGACTTTAGGTAAAATAGGTATTGTAAATTTTGATGTTACACAGTCATCCACAATTATGATAGTACGGTGTTACTTATTTCTCTCAAAGTAGCCAGTGCAAAATTTAAAAGTTGTGACATATGTCAACTTTGAATTATTAAATACATTGTTATTGGTTGTACAATAAGCCATAGTTTATTGCCCATTGTTTAATTTTGGCAAATGTATACCTTCAAATGAAAATAATAACACACAAGGCATATTTAATCATTACAGACAAATATTCTTGAAAAAAAAAAAAGAGATTGACATTTTATAAATGCATTTCATGCTTTGTATTGAGTATTATCATCACCGTCGTGGTGGTTGTTTTGTTGTTGTTATTATTAATAATATTATTATTATTGTCATCATATCGTTATCTTCTGGTGTTCCACAGTGTGGAACATGTATCACCATTGTTATTTAATATATTTATAAATTATATTGTTAGTGATATAAATAATTCTCGAACAAAAATATTAAATATTTGACTGACTGTGTACAGTTGCAAGAAGACATCTCTGCTGTTTATAATTGGTGTACCAACAATGCTATGTTACTTAATTTAGAGAAAACTATGTGTATCTCTTTTACAAGGAAAACTAATCCAATTGTATATAAATATTTGGTGTATAATTTTGTAATCAACAGAGTTGATTATGTTCGTGATCTGGGTGTGATACTAGATTCTTAATTATACAGGCTGAGTATAATAGAATACCCCAACTTTGAAGGCCTATAATATCAAAACCAAACAACCTACAACCTTGTTGATCAATCAAATGAACCATGAAACTGTGAAGTTTGTTTACCATATCTTCATAAATGTTCAATGTGACCACCACGAGCGGCCCGAATGACATCTACGCGATAATCAAACTCGTTCCACACTCTTGTCAGCATGTCCGGTGTTACATTTGGATGGCGTCCATTATTCTCGTTTTGAGTTCGGCAATGAATGTTAGGCGGGAATGGTGGACGATACACTTGATACTTTATGCACCCGCATAGAAACAAATCGTACGGGGTAAGATCCGGGCTTCTTGGGGGCCAGTGATGAAGAGCCTGGTCACCAGTTGCTCCTTGACCAATCCAGCATTGCAGCAATCTCTCGTTCAGGTATCCACGAACAGCTAGGTGAGGTGCCAATGGGGTGGCGCACCATCCTTCTGGAAAATTAAGTCCTCCACCGCCTCTTCTAACTGAGGAAACAACCACTCTGTAAGCATGTCATAATAAGGGATTCCAGTAACAGTGGTCTTGTGAAAAAATAAAGGGCCGAAAACAGTGGCTTTGGATACAGCGTAAAACACGTTCACTTTGGGGGAAGTGCGCTCGTGTTCGGTGGTTTCATGTGGAGGCTCCTGACCCCATATGTGTATGTTGTGCCGGTTCACCTTACCATTTGTATGGAACGTCTCTTCATCGCTAAAAACCAGTTTGGACATGAAGGCATTGTCTACCTCGTTGTGGGCACATAAAGTAAACATAAACCACCCCCTTCACATTGACGTGGCGAATGCGAGCTCGCTTCCTCCTCACCATCTCAAACCGAGAGTTACGAACGCCATTCAAACTGTAACACTGGACATGCTGACAAGAGCGTGGAACGAGTTTGATTATCGCCTAGATGTCGTTCGGGCCACTCGTGGTGATCACGTTGAACATTCATGAATGTATGGTAAACAAACTTCACGGTTCCACGGTTCATTCATTTGATTGGTCAATCAAGGTTGTAGGTTGTTTGGTTTTGATATTATAGACCTTCAAAGTTGGGGTATTCTTTTATACTCATCCTGTATTTCCATTACTATGTCGATAATCTTATTCGTCATTCTAGTCGTACTTTAGGAATAATTAAATTCATTACTTAATCTGCTTCGACGCTTGAATCATTATTGTGTCTTTATTATTCTCTAGTTAGATCTAAATTAGAATACTGTTCAGTCATTTTTAGGGTTGTGCGAGTATACATTTTTGTTAACAAAACGATTATGAAACTATGGTTGCAAATTTCCAATGAAAATTAATATTTGGTAAACCTATCTCTCCGCAAATTAAGAAAATGTGTACATTAAATTAATTTATTTACTTTTTTAATTCAAGTACTTTTAGGGAATACTCTAATACGAAACTAAATAAATTACAAATCAATCAAATCATAAAGCAAAATTTATACTTTTTTTTAAACACTGCATTATGACAACATGTATAAATGATTTACTTGTAATCTCTGGGCCGTTCCCTGACAATGCGGGACCTTATGTGCCATTTTATTGTCGTCAGACAGGTTTTTGCACTTTGCCCATTTTGTTCCCCAAAACGTTTCATGTACAGGCCACACCCCATATTTTCACATGAAAAATTTGTATAAAATGTGCTGCTGTAACGCCAAAACATGGTATTTGAATGCAGTCGCAGTGAAATATTAAGACAACCATTATAAAACTTGAGCATGGACTCCAATCTGCTGACGAATAGATACGTTTTGTGCCGGTATTACATTTTGCACCCTAGGCCACTTTCCTCTTGCATGTAAAAATTTCAAGCAACACTCGTTTTCTTTCTTTTGGATGTGGAGTGAATGGCGGTTGAGTGGTCCTCATTGTTAATTTCTTCTGCATTATCCATTTTTGTATTTGTACCAAATATTACGATAAATGGAACCAGAACAACGTAAACAGAAGTAGTGTTGATAAAATGAACGTCACAGAAATATAATCCCAGGACACCTGCGTGGCAACAACAAAAATAATCAGTTTGTTACTGCTTCAAGTGGTAAAAATAAGAACATTTGATTCGTAATTTAGCTTGTGCCGTTGGTGAAGTTTTGTTGATTACTAGTTTGTTGTTTCCAAAATATAATGCCGTCATCCATATTCTTTTTTAGGTCAATCACTGTCATATTATTTTCACGAAAAGTTGCAAGTACCATAGTTGCTGACATCGCCTGTGAATGTAGTATCTATAGTGAAATGGATAGTTATTATTGGATAGTACTTTCTCTAATTACTTTTATTTTGAGTTTATGGAAATATTTATGCCGGCAGTAGTACAACACGAGGTTATAACAAAAAATCAGTTGGTTAGACTTGCAGTAGTGAACTGTTTTTTCTTTTCGCTACGTCCAACACATCTAGTGACAAAAAAATGCTTTGCAAATTAAAAGAAAAAGCAAATAGCAATATGGTGTGCGCTTCAAACAAATTTATTTTGTTCCGTGCACTGATAAGCTCTTGGAATTGTTGCTGGACTGCATAGCAGATAACCTCAAAGTAATCAAATATTCGTTTGGAAAATTTCTAACCAATACAATAACGAAAGGCAGCAATTATAGATTTCAGTTTCGATATACAAAATATTTGCACAACTGTAGTCATTTGGAATTAATACATTACTACCACTGATTAAAGGAGACTGGAAAATGTTCAAAGAAATATTTTTCAATTATATTTTATTGATTCTCACGAAATAATTTAGATTTAAATTACCTATAATATGGAGCTCAAAGGCTGTAGTACCCAGGCGTTGAAAGTCAGATGAAATATTTTAGATGCATCATTTTCAGTAAATTCTTTTCTTTCCTACTTTTTTGTTCTGTTGTGAATAAACTTGTGTTTTTAATTATTCCTAATTATAAGCATATAATTTTGAATACTTTTTGTACTTTAAACAATATAAATGATTTAGTCAAAAGGTGTGTTTTAAATTATAATAAATAATAGTTTATTTTGATCTCTTTATGCGAAAGAAAATTACATTTCTTGAGTTTTTCAAGCATTATAATAGATAGAGCGCCATTTTCTGGATTCTTTTGAGCTTTCAACAATTAATTGTCATTAATTAAGTTTTTTATAGTAAATTTCTTATGCTATTTAGCATACTTGTGTAAATCTTGTGTACAGTAGAACCTGTATTTTATATTCCCCTCAATTACATTTTACCCTTAAATGAATCAATTTATTCAGGTTCCACCATTATCCCTATGTTCACAATGTATTTAATTCCTGCCATTTACACTGCAATTCAATATAGTTTCCCTTGAATTACATGTATTTTCAATTCATGTGGTTAACAAAATTTGAAAATTCATACATTTTAGTCTTATTTATGAAACACATTAATGTAGAGATTGCTATGAAACACATTAATGTAGAGATTGCAACAATATGCATACACCACCATTTCATTGGAAAGTAGAAGTATCACCCCTGAAAGTGTTTACACTGGGAAAAAAAATATTTATCAGATCTGCAGCAGGATTATAGAGTAAAGGATAACTTTAATTGAGATAAATATACTATTCTGTGATTTGGTTCTAAAAAAACTTAAAATTCCACTGGGAAAGTCAAAGCATAAAAAAGTTACCAGTTACTGTTACAAACAGTAAAGAAAAAGAAATACTATTCTTCAAGTTAGTATAATACTTCACTACAAAAACTGACCTAATAATAAAACAGTGATTGAAACTTAGTTTATATGATTTTGCATGTTAAAATATTAAACTACATCCTTTTTGGCCCATTACCCATAACAACATATAGTCTTTAAGCTAGATTGTTTCCCTTCATTTTCACTTTCCCCCATTTACACCATTTTACATTCGTCCTCAGAAAAGTGTAGAATAGGAGTTCTACTGTATTCGTCCATGTGGGTGTTTTTGTGTTGGTTTGTTAATGTGTATTTGTCATTATTTCTGATTGTTTTTGTGTTTTTTCTATATTTGTCAATGTTTGTTTCTTTTCTTAATCATTTTTTTTTGTTAATATGATGCGTGACGTCAGGGATAAAGGCGAGACCGCCTGTGTCACGACTGGTCAAGGGTTCTATTTGTGCCAGGCAAAGGCACGGGTTAACTTACGCTTCTGGAGCTTGTTATTACTGGTTGTGAATTGGCTTTTGCCCGTGGTATAGATTCGGGCATGTGGTTTTCCTACACGTCACAAAATCAGGTATGGGTTTCACTGTTCTCCATGCTATGGGCATGGATGCGTTCACTGATTTACCCGACTGGTTAGGCCCGGGGTAGTTCCGAGCGTGGCGGCAGCGGCTGCGACTGCGGTGACTTCTTGGCTATAGCCCACTACCCTTGGGCAATGGTGGTTTAGCTGCGATCGCAGGAACTGGCTGTTCCACGCGGTGGACTGCTGGCTCTTGATCCTTGCAAATACGGATTGGCAATACCCAAGGGTACTCGCCATTCATGGCAGAAGTCCTCTATGAT
>NQII01000100.1:431402-473764 GCA_002778355.1 Clitarchus hookeri | reverse complement strand
GGACTGGGAGGTGAAGCCTTGCCAGTTGTCGGGTAGCTTGTGCTTGTTCCCGAGGGGTTAAGCTGCTGAAGGTAGTCGGCAAGAGATCACAGATCACTCGACTATGCTTGTCAGCAGTAGCTGCCTTCTTTGCTCGCCACTTCGCATCACCTCTGTTGTTGAAGGATATGATGAGAGGCACTACAGTCTGTCACGTAGAGAAAAGCAGGCGACGAAATCCCTAGCTTAGTGTAAAGCCAGTCGATGCCAAGCCAATTAGGGTAGTATTTTCAGCTGTAATTTATTGGCATTAATAGGAGTGTCAGTGATGAAGCATTTGACAGATTACATATCCCTTTCACTCACTGCATCTGGTTTGAGTCCTTGGCTTGGCACTTTACGCTGTGATTTTGCAATGCCGTGTGGCATGGGTACGGCCACATAAAACTCCGGGTGGGTCGCTATGTGGTCTCACGGTATCTGCCGCCATGATCTTGGAAAGCAGCACAGCAGGCACGCTGCACCTACTCTCTCCTCGGAGTTGGTTCTGCGGCGCTGGGCGTGGGGTCCAAGGTTCGTACGCGACCTCTGCCTGGACTGCTGGTGCTGACGCAGCAGTCCTGGGTTCGGACTACTCCTGCTGCTCCTTGCTGCCTTCCNCACGCTGCACCTACTCTCTCCTCGGAGTTGGTTCTGCGGCGCTGGGCGTGGGGTCCAAGGTTCGTACGCGACCTCTGCCTGGACTGCTGGTGCTGACGCAGCAGTCCTGGGTTCGGACTACTCCTGCTGCTCCTTGCTGCCTTCCGACTCAGCAACACAGCTGGGCTCGTCCTCTGCTGGGCTGGTAGTCTGGACCAAGGGTTCGTACGCGATCCTTGTCTCGACTGGTGCTGCTGTGGTCTTGCCACCATCCAACGTTGGGACTCGGTGGGTGTCTACGTCCACCTGGATGGACGTTGGGCTGTTCGTCGGGGCCGAGGGTTTGGATGCGACACAGCTGGGCTCGTCCTGTGCTGAGCTGGTCGTTAAGGTCAAGGGTTCGGACGCGACCTTTGCCTCAACTGGTGCTGCTGTGGCCTCGCCGCCATCCAGCGTCGAGGCCCAATGGGTTACCACACCCTCTAGGGCAGACGTGGTGGTAGTGGCCGTCTGAGGTAGGGGCTCTTCATGCACCCCTGCCTCATCAGCGCTACGGTGTTCACATTTCTCCTGGGTGACTGTAGTCAGCGAGGCTCCCTGTCTAAGGGGCTCCACCACGATAGTTCAGACCCAGTCGGGGTCATGCAGCCATGCTTGGCGGCCACTTTCCTTCTCAAGTACGTTGGGATGGAGGGCAGCATCCTAACGGACACTACTATCTGAGGTGCTGAGCATTCAAATCTCACAGGCGTGAACTGGGTGCTTCGTTCGTAGTCTCCCGGACGAGACTCAGGGTCCTGGCTAGCTTCCTGTCCCCAGGTGGCTTCCCCTTCTCCCATGTCCTCTCCGTTTTCTTAGATTTTGAGGTCCCGGGCTCTGGTGGGGCAAGGGCGCATCTGCTATTGGGGTTGGCGTGTGACCTCGTTCTCTGTCTCGGGATTTGGTGGTTCAGGGTTTTCCTCGCCCATCGCCTCACCCCTGGGCGTTGCTGTTGACCATGGTTCAGTGGGGTTCGGTTCACCTGTAGCTGTAGCAGCTGCACAGGTTCCTCTGCTTTACGTGGTGGGGCTGTGTGCGGGGAAATGACGTCGCCGCTTCTCTCCCATTGGACTGTCAAGTGTTTCTTCCCATCAATCTCCACACAGTGTAGCCCACAATGTACGATGCATTTTTGTTGCTGTAGCCAGGGCTGTCCCAAAATTACTATATTTGTGAGAGTACAGATCGTAAACATGTACACTCAATAAAGTGGTAAGTAACATGTGCACGAGTTGCACTACGTCTATACAGCTGTCGCTTGGCAGTGATGTGGTAAAACAGCAGGACGTGCTGGCTACCCCCTACCAACCGGACCGAGACCAAGGACATGCCATGCCTGCCGGTAAGCAGACAGATGTGGCAGTGTGCTGCGCTAAACATTTGCAGTTCATCTTTATAAACAGAAAAACTTTACAAGTTTTATTTTTTCCAACCCTCGAGACCAAGGAAATGTAACTCGTACATGTTGAGGCAGCTATACGTGGCGGCGCTAAGCTAAATGTTTGCATTGTGCGTTCATTAATAGACAACAAATGATATGTTTTAGACACATCACGTGCATACTGAAGTTTATATTTATCTTCTGTCATCAGATAGAAGTATGCATTTTATAGTGCAGTGATCCTGTGACATTCTGTATATTTTGCTAGTTACAATACATTCGCTATAGCAATAATTCATTAATTTGCTGTGGTGATTCATAAAATACAATATACCCGAATATATTCATTTAAAACAAGTACCTTTGGTTCTTAATGTGTAATAAAGTAATGAACATCACAAAGTTCCAGCAACCTTGTGTAAGTCAGGCAACATTGGGTGGCCAGACAGTTGGACAGTGGAACTGGCAATCATGTGATGCTTCACTGGTCTTGTAAGGGATCAGAATCTTCTTTTCCCGCCCTCTCCAACTTAAAGAGCTACAGCTAGGTAGCAGCTGCTCCATTTACAGGGTTTACTTTGCCAAATATGGTTGGGCCTTGCTTTTATCTTGATCAGTAGTACGATCACTGTCAATGTGAATTTCAGCAGGTCTTGCTTCAGCAATGGTTGTGTGGTTACCTTTATTGGAACAAAGCTGAGACTGTAAATGGTGGGTTATATTTATAATATGGGCTGGTGTGGGTGGTCAAAGTACATGGGGCTAAGGTCTAAGTGGAGTAGCTGGGAGAGGCGAGATGGCATGTGGAAATCTTAAGACACTCCAGAAGGTACCACTCAGCAGCTGTGGTCCAACTGGTGCTCCGTGGTGAGATAACATCGCTCTGGCATGCTGCCTCATTCTTTAGAGCAGTGTAGACTTGGGGTTCACCCGTACAGCACACCTAGTCGGGGTTAAGACACTGTTTGCCACCTTCTCCCACCCAGCCCAGTGATGCAGCGTTCAGGAGACAGAGAGAGGTGGAGTTTGAGCTACTTTTCAGTTTGATTGTGGCACAACTTTGTTTACCAAAGCAGGGCATAAGGCAGTTGGAAGCAAATGTGGGTGTCCCAGAGATCCAGAGCCTTTCTCTGGTGCTAGTGCCTGTGGTGTTGATGCTCTGGTCTACTTCTGAGCTAGTTGATCAGAATGATGCAACTGCCAGCACCCCAATTTTTTGTGGGAAGGTTTACTGGCTTAAAAGTGGACTACCCACTTACCCTCAAAGGAGCACCAAGGATTGTGCCCCTACTGCTGGCAAGCAAGTTGGGAACAATGGAGAGCCTCTACAATTTATTCCTTTGGTGACCGAGAAGATTGCACCACCGTCAGTAACCTAGGCCCCAGTGATGAGATAAGTGTATTGGATTTGATTAAATCCTGAAAGGCGATGGGGAAGAGTTGTGCCAGAAACTAAAAATACTGCTGCAGAGATGTTGATGAAAGTGAGTACAGAAAAAGAGAAGGTTAAGACAACCAGGTGTGCTAGCAAGAATGCTACAGATTAGGTTTTAATGCATTATTTACACAGCCAATTTACACATACATCAAGTCTTTACCCTTTTATACACCTAAAGTGACATATACCCTTGATTGCCAAGTAAGGTGTAGATACGTGCAGACAGAGAGCAATCTATGAGGGAGGTCACTATCACAACACTGCAATGTCCTATGTTGGTAGGCCAGGGCATGGTGTAACGTTCCTCGTGTCAGTATAGTTGGTGACTAGAAGAGTTAAGGCTTGATGTCAAATGAGCATAACTGGATATGGCAACTTGAGAGCTGTAGGCCAATGTCAGTGATCAACCAGGAAACAGCTTATTAGTGAGGGTTGCGTGCCTGGCTTCTATACCTCCCCAACAGGGATGAGCAAGGGAGGAAAGGCAGCAACGGGGTGAGAGAAAGCCACCCCTCCTGCACATCCAAGATGTGCATGCGAGACTGATTTGCAGGAAGCAGTCACCTACCCAAGTAGGGATGCACTGGAGTGATGCAAATTGCCTGCAGTTGCTCTTAAAACTATGAAAGTGATGTTGGTAGGTGTACCTACTCTTTCTTGGGGGGCACAACTGGAGTGGAGTTTTAGGACTGCTAATGCCCATGCCTGTGAAGCATCACATGTACGTTCGCTCTTATGGCAACAGCTCAATGACATCATGCTGCCTGGAGCCGGTGGTTCCAAACCATCTCTTTTTTTATTAACCTTTCTCCTTCCCTTTCATGATCAACAAAGCTCTTCCACTTTTCCACCTGGGGCACAATTAGGGCAGAATGTGAGATTTGTAACAAGATACAACACACTACAAAGTTGCATAGATCATGGTTTTATAAATGCAAAGGAAGAAGATAGACACACAGCATGGGAAGGAAAATGATTCTCATATTTTCAGCAAAAGTGTCATTTTGGCTTGGTGTTGTATTATGGTATTGAATATGCATGGAAAGTATGTACAGTAGACTTNACTTTTCCACCTGGGGCACAATTAGGGCAGAATGTGAGATTTGTAACAAGATACAACACACTACAAAGTTGCATAGACCATGGTTTTATAAATGCAAAGGAAGAAGATAGACACACAGCATGGGAAGGAAAATGATTCTCATATTTTCAGCAAAAGTGTCATTTTGGCTTGGTGTTGTATTATGGTATTGAATATGCATGGAAAGTATGTACAGTAGACTTGCGATTATCCGAGCCCCGGTCAACCGAGCCTCCGGGTTAACCGAGCTAGTCATCGGAAGATAAATAATATAAATAATGCTTTTAAAAGCAGGACAATTAATGTGAGAAGTGATGTTTCTTCGTTTGACGTGCAAGGATGAGGAGTTGGCTATTGCTAGGTCAAGCACTCTACTGGCTGTTGTTAGGTCGAGCTGTCATTTTGCAGGAATATGAAGGCGACTAATTCTAGGAAATGCTAGCCCACCCATCTCATCTCATCTTCGGGTTCACTCGGAACTCCTCGTATTGTCACAGTCACCTGACACTCTCAGTTGTCTCTGTGCTCGTGCTAAACGTGGTTGTGTTAGTGATTTTTATTTGCTTTGATTGATTTCTGTGTTTCATTATGAGTGGAATATGGAAGATAGTTATAGTTTCTCTTGAAACAAAATGTAATGAATTAAAACGGTTAGACAGTGGTGACTCAATTAAAAAGGTGGCTGCCGAGTTGGGAGTTGGGGAAGTGACTGTTGGGGATTGGAGACGTAACCGGAAATAAATCAAAAACTTTGTCAACCAAAGTGTGAGTGGTGGCAGTGGTTTGAGTCGAAAGACTTTGAAGAAGGGCGACTACGGGCAGACGTCTGAACCTCTTTTTTTGTGGTTTTCACAGCTTCGAGGGATGGGTAGTCCTGTGAGTGGGCCAATGCTTCAAGCTAAGGCGCTCGAGTTCCACAAGAACTTTAAAGACGGTGATGAAAAATTCACTGCAAACGATGGTTGGCTGGACAGGTGGAAAAAGAAATATGGCATAAGACAGCTGAACATTAGTGGGGAAAAATTGTCGGCTGACTCGTCTGAAATTGCGGAATTCCAGAAAAAAATGGAAGAAATCATTTTTGAGGAGGGATTAACCTCAGATCAAATCTTTAACTCAGATGAAACTGGTCTTAACTTTCGAATGCTACCTTCAAAAACCTTAGCAGCAAAATCTGAAAAAACTGCTCCCGGATTTAAAAAGAGTAAAGAGAGTCACAATTCTGGCTACTTGCAATGCTTCGGGTTCTTTGAAACTAAAGCCTCTGCTTATTGGAAAGTCTAAGAACCCAAGGGCCTTTAAAAATATGAAAGTCAACTGTCTGCCAACAATGTACTGCAACCAAAGAAATGCATGGATGGAAAGCACGATTTTTAGTGACTGGTTTTTTTTAATGAATTTTTTCCTGTCACTAAAGCATTTTTGAAGAAAAAAAAAGCTCCCCAGGAAAGCTAATTTATTATTAGACAATGCACCATCTCACCCAGATGCCCAAGAACTGTGCAGTGGTGATATTAAAGCTGTATTTCTACCCCTTAATGTGACGTCGCTCATTCAACTTCTAGACCAAGGAGTTCTAGAAATGATGAAGAGAATTTACCGTCAAAGGCTTCTCCAGATGTTGATTGCAAAATTAGATGACGGAATGACTGTCAAGGAAGCCTTAAAGCAAGTCGCAATGAAAGATGTAGCGTACTGGATTGCTTCAGCGTGGGATGAGGTAAAACCTACCACCATTCAAAAGTCATGGAAAAATTTATTTGGCTTAGATGGACAACCCAAACAAGTGCCAGAAGAGGAGAATGTGAACGAACTAGTTCAACTGGCCAATGAGCTACCTGTTAAAAATCAAATCAACAGCGAAGACATTATTGGTGCAGTGCAGATGTCCAGATGGAGATTACCGATGAGGAAATTATCAATATGGTTAACAATCCTAAACACAGTGAAGAAGACAACGACACGGACAAGATAAATCCAAAAATATCACATTCCGATGGGTTGAAATCGATCAACGCTGCTCTTGCTTACATAGAGCAACAAGAAGAGTGTAGGCCACATAACTTACTAACTTTTCAGCGTTGGCGTAATATCGCATCATCCAAGAGAGGACAGAGGTTAACTCAGAAAACAATCAGACTTTTTTAAGTAATATGTAATCTCACTTTTCCACTAACTTACAGGTCTGTAACTACATGTTTATTTTATGTTTTCAATTGCAATAAACCAGTTTTTACATTATTCATATGTTTTTTCATGTTTTTACCACAAAAACACCTAACCTCCGTATTATCCGAGTTTTACCGTATCCGAGGTGATCTCGGTCCCAATTACCTCGGATAATCTGGAGTCTACTGTACATAAAATATTTAAATATAAATATTTTATAGAAAGTCACGGAAATGTTGCAAACAATTATTTATCATTTGAAAAACATAGTTAAGTATGTAGTACCAAACACAGTTTTTCTATTCTACACCGTCAACGCTACAATATTTATCGTCCTCTGCTTCACAACTGTCTTCATTTCTGTAATTCCAAATATAATCATCCTCAGCCCCATCCACAAAAGTGGAGTGCTAATCTTTTGATGCTTTTCAAGACACATACTTCAGTGATTTAGATCAAAGCTTTGTTTTTCACAGTCAAGAAATTTTAGGGAGAGATGATCTTTTCAGTCTGTTCCCCAGTGTATATGTATGCTCAAGACTGTTATCTGCCATTCTTACTGCACAAGGTTAATGTAAATGTCTTTCAAATGGATTTTTGATACACATCCAGGGGCTGCAAGATAACTATCACATTGCCCATCCAACCTTTCTTATGGGCACATACTGAATACCAATTGGGTAGCTAATGCCTTTTGGAATAGTTTTGCTATTGAAAATGATAAATGACAGAGGTTTTTGCCTAAATTATTAATGTACAGTGCAATCTCTAGTTTGCTGTAGCGAAGGTAACACTTAGTGCTCTTGAGCAACATACAGTTGTGTTTTGTGACATATCAAAAAATAGTTTCTATCTAAATTACAAATTTTTGAAAGAATATTTTTCTACCTGATAAAGAAATGTTGAAAATCCAGCAGCTGTTCATTGTACTCTTTATGCAACTTTCGGCTTAGGGTTTATCTCTAACATATAAGAAAGTTTTCGTTTCTCATAAGTTATGTAACCCAATTATGAATATCCTTAAATCCTATGTATTCCTGCCAACTTTTACAATATGTCCATAAAATTGACGGAGTGGTGCATTATTTTGCAAATTTACGGCAGCTTATAATTTTTTACAGATTTAAACAATTTTTTTTGTTAAAATTCTGCAACATTTGCTTAACTATAAAATTTGGAGATTGTATAAGATGGAAACAATGAAGTCTCTTTGTCATTTAAATCTACTTTCTAATTGGCTGTTTGCTGATGAATATGAGACTTTGTTTCTCTTTGTATTCGTACTCGCCCATTAGATCAACAAAATTTACCCGCCCAGCAGTAACTAAACATGGCTGTAAAAGGAAGTTTTTGCAAAAAGTTATCTTGTGCCCATACAAAAACAACTTGAATTCCGAATGAAATGGCAGCTTATGCAATGTCCGAAGTTGTTCAGTGTTTGCAGACTGGGCCATTCTCTGTTTCAATAGAAGGAAGTAACAATTCAAATAAAAATGTCTATCCTATCGTAATAACATGTTTTTGACAACAAGCTGGGTAAAATTCGAGTGTACAGTTCTATCCATACGTAACCCAGAGGGTGATGCCACAGATTAAATTTTTCAGCAGCAGTAATTGAAGTACATCCACCCATGCTAACATATTTTGCAAGGTATGATCACCTGATTTTGTTGAACAGTGGGCAGTTTGTTAGTACTAAGTTTTTTTTATTAGTATTTGTTGTGCATTGTATTGTTTCAAAATATAACATTTCTGCAAAATATGTTAAACAATGTATTTTCAGTTTTTATTTTTGCGAAAAGTTTTATTGAGTTAGAAATTAGGCATGGGGATAAGTTAAGAAAAGAGTATTGGTTATGTGAATATAGCTGCATATGATTTATGCCATAATTAATTTATTTATAATATTTTACATATAGGAATTTTTAAAAGTTGGCATGTATGCCCATGTGTAGAACGTTAAGTAAATATAAGCAATTACCTGTGCATTGACTTCAACCTTTTCCTGAGACAGTGAAAGCATATTTCACATTTCATTAATGAAACACACCATTATATGTGTTCTTCAAGCTCTGGAAATTTCCAAACCTTTATAGGATGGTGGAATTCATGCAGTATTGCATTATTTGTAAACAACTGTCCCTTTTCCTTAGACGCGTACTGATGTTCTTGCCTTAGGCCTACCCAAATACATACGTCACGTTGCTGTACCATAAGGGTTATGTGTGTAAAGCCGACAAACAGCATTTGTATTAATGTCTTGGAAAAGAGCAGACGAGCAGCACTTATTTATGGTAGCGTCTTGGTTAAAATAAAACTAAAATTTTGAGCAGCAATAATTAATATTTAATCTTAACGTAATTAAGGAAGTAACAATGTCTGGATATCTTCCAAATTATTCCTATGTTACGTAATAATAGCTGCCAGAGATAAACATAGAGTAAGAGAAATAAACCACTGCCTGTATCAAAAAGGGATTATTCCACCTAGTAAAATTGTGTTTGTAAATACCGTAAAAGTATATTGAACATTTGGAAATTTGTAATTAAGTAATTTTTTAATGTACTTGCAATTTGTTACGTAAAACATATTTTGGGCACTAAAATTTTATTTCCTTATGTTGAGAGCAGTGTCCATTGGCCTTTTGTTTCTGCTGTAAGAGGGGTCACACACCACCCCTCCACTCAGGCAGCCGCCATTTTGTGATGTCAGCCACCCCCTCAGCCGGGCGGGTATATAAGCCGGTTACAGGCAGGACAGAGCAAAGGGAACTTCCCCAAGGTGGAACCCCAGCATCCACATGCTCTCTGTATCCACTTGCCCTCCCACCAACCATGGGCCGAAATATGCTCAGTGTCGCTACCTCTAACCCATCCTCCTAGCCCGGGGGCCAAATTACTCTCAGTGGCGACAGAGGAGTCCTACCTTTACTTACCCCTTGTTCTGCTTCCCAGGGGCCAAAATGTATTCAGCGGTAGTAGGACACACCTCAAAACCTCCTGTCAGTGTGGCCGGGGCCACTGTCAACCTCTACCTAGGCACAGGGCCCGAAAAACCCTTAGCTGCCTTCCCTGTACCTCCTACCCTAACCGCCAGGGTGCAGACCTACGTGGATGTTGGGAACGCATCCCACGCCTCGTCGGAAAAAGTTCTTGTTGTCATGCGTGCTGCCGCCTATTTCCGGTCGTGTGAACCCTATTCAGTGCCACGCGGTCACAGTATTACAGTTGGTAGGGAGTTTTTCAGTGTTTTCCGGTGTATTGTAAGCAAGTGTTCTCAAGTGATTGTGTATGTAAAATTGAACTCTTACCAATGCAGTAAATAAAACCCAGTAAAGAACAAGATGGTTTTTTTTTATATTGGGCCAACCACCCTCCTATGTTCTTGCTCTAAGAAAACAACTAAAGGAAAGAGCCAGTGCAGAGAGACGTGTCACCTCACGGCCTACGTGTGATCCTCCTAACTTATTCAACTATCAGGGACCATGTCCCATCCCTACCACCACTCTAGAGGAATTCGCCAAGGCTGAAGCCAGTAAGGTGGCCAGCCCGCCTCCTGCTCCCCTGAAGTACACACGTCACCAAGTTAAGGAAGATGCGGAGGTACTACAAGCGGCAGCTACCTCCCCAAATATCACCAATTAAAACCCCTGCCCATTACCCCTGTGCGTGAGGCAATTCATCCAATAGCTATTCTAGCTACAGTTCAGCACTCTTCACTTCAGCTTCCGAAGGTCGTAAGCCAGAAATTGATTTTAGCCTAGTGCGCATAAAAACTCTAGTGGGCAGATACCGCCTTCTGACACTTGTTAGTTAACCGTGACTATTCCCCAGTCTTCTTATCACTTGCATCTGCAGGGAACGGTTATACTAATTCCCCAGCCAGGCCTCATAATGTAAGTTACACCTACGCCACCCACCCTAGGTGCAGGTATAGCCAGTGCAAGGTGACAAGCTTCGGAGGCACCCAACACGTGGGGCCCAAAGTCTGAGAGCCCTTGTCATCTTTCACCACTCCTGCACACATTTCTCATTAACTGTAAATTTGTGTTCAGCAGCTCTGTTTCCATTCTCCTCTGTAAATCCTACAACTGGTAATTTGAAGTGCTCAGTGTATGAATTTTATTTCTCGATTTTGTACTCTACAATTGCTCCTACAGTGTATAAGTGAATAGAATGCTCAAGGTCAATGATTTTAGTTGTTGACAGCGACAGCCACATTCTCCATTACTTTGTTTAGGGGTGGCAAAGATTGTATGCTGGCTTTTAAAACAAAAAAAAGACATTCTAGGACACTGCAAAGAAGAGTCCTTTCATTGTGTAATATCAATCATGTGATATAAAACAAACAAATGCAAACATTTTGATTATTTAATTAATAACTAATTTTCATTTTAAAACTGCTTTTAAATTTTATGAATTGGAAAAAATAATGAAAGCTTATTCTTAACAAAAGTTTAATGAAAATCTTTACATTTGACCACGTTTATCATTATATATTGTCAAAGAAACATAATGGCACATAATAATCTACACTCTATTTAAAATATTTGTCTCACTCCTAAGTGAACCAGGTTCGATTCCTGGAGCGGTTGTTTCCAGATTTTTGCATGTGGGAATGATGCTGCTGGTCTGCAGGTTTTCTCGGATATCTCCCGTTTGCCCCACCCTTGCATTTTGGTGCTGCTCCATACTCACCTCGTTTCACCCTCATCAGCTCTCAAGACCTTGATATTAAGAGCCGTCCAAATCTATCCACTCCACTCAATTTAAAATATGAAATTAAACCTTTAACTAAACAGATGAAAATTTTCATATTCAACTGAACATTTGATAATTATTTGAATATGTACTGTAGTTAAAAAATTTTAATTCCATCATTACTTTTAAGAGCTAGTTTTCTTATCAAAATAATACTAAAATTCATGTATTCTTTATTGTGGTATACTACACACCAGATTTACTTGCTTCTAAGATGCACTTTTTTTTTACATTTGGAGATCTGAAAATGGGCTCGTCTTACAATTGATGGTGTCTTAGATTCACCATCATATTCAACAAACTTTTCAATAAAAAATTAAGTTTTTAATCCCACAAGCTTTTGAATACATGTATTTTTACCCTGTCCATAATGAAATTCACCAGCAGAGACAACCTACTCTTGAAATATATTTATTGGAGAAATGTAAACAAACCATTTGACCACAGGTGAATAGGTTCCATAGCATGACATTGTAAGAAATAGTTGACAGGAGAGCCTTAGCCATCACACTCGTAATTATAATCAATTGAATTACCAATTTTTTACACCAAACTGTTGGAAGTAATATCTTCTAATGTTACCAGATAGTGTAATCTGTAAAGAAGTTACTGTTTACAGAGATTATGTAAAAGTAGTACAAACATAGTAACTATATGAAAATAAGAAAATTTAATATAATTACATTAAATGAGAGACGGGACATGAAATAAAGTTAATTACATGAGAAACTTTTGTATCAGCAGAAAATTTTGAGTCTGAACTGGTACTGTCCCCGTCAGAAGATTTATTTGTTGGTTCATCGGTGGCAATCGTCCACAAGACCAAAGTCTGGCAAAGTTACTGGTTTTGAGAGAGGTAGGGGTGCAGACCTTGCATGTTGGTGGTTGTACTTAAATAAGTGTGTCTCTTAGATGCACATGTAAACTTTTTTTTTTTACATTTTAAGCACTAAAGCTAGAGTGAGTCTTAGAATTGATGGCTTCTTAGACTCTAGTAGATATAATATTTACACCGCGCTAGTAGGCACTGTAGACTTAATTTTTCATTAACAAAGTACTGTGGTGTTTATTTCCTCTAGCAAACGAACCCTAAACCCAAGACTCTAAACCAAAAACCTGCATTTAACATAAGCTTTTCTGTTTCCCTACCCCCTTTAGCCTTATGTTCTCCTGCTTTTCTGTCTCCTAAATAAGCTTTTATTATTTTCCCACAGGTGCAGAGAGGTGGCAGCCCAATTCAGTTCTCTGTTTTCACCAGAATCTGCGACTAGCAAGCAGCAGCATGTTTTGGCAGTATCCTATCAGCTGCAGACTGCTTTGGCTAATGCTAATGCTATTTCGCAGAAGAATTTTGAACGTATGAAAGTAGAAGGTGTTCCAGACTCCATTCCTCAGTTGGATACCAACTACATAGAAGCCAGAAATAATGTGGGGAAATTCTTGCGAGGGGAAAAGGAAGTCTTAGCTCTGGAATGCGTGGTAATCAGAGCTCTTTGCAGTTTGAACAAACGATACCTGCTTATGGAATCAGCTGCTGCTAGTAAGACAATTATGATTGTTTAGTAGTTTTTATAAGCCTAAAGCAAATTTACAATAGTTCACATCTCAATTGATCCATATGTTTCTCCAATATTTGCAGATCATTTATGGTATGAACATCATTGAGTTTAAATGAAACTGCAAAAAAAAATACAAAATATGTTTTTGTGAAATTGCTACATTTTACATTTTGACTTTCAGATATTGTATATCATTCCAAACAATGGCCACCCAGGGAGGTGTTTGGTATACAGCCAGTCAGGAGAAAAGAATCACAAAATCAATTAATGGCTTTAGAAAGAAAAATTATTTAAAAAAATAATTATGACAATACTATGTATTAAAAATTCAGCACATTTTTCATCTAATGTAGCCATGGGGGCATGGAAACCCCTGGGCGAATCACGGATCGTGAGCTTGAAGAGTGGCATTCTACTTCTTTCCAAAACAATGTTGAAAATGACTCGCACACATAACAGAAGTGGCCTGCAATGGCTCTGGAATAAGTTTTTAAATAACAGACTATAATGTTTCACTGAAATGCTGTAACTTACTAAATAAAAATATTTTTTTATTGCTATGACTCTGAAATTACTCTCTCCAGTGTAGGTATGAAACCAATTAAAGCTGTTGTGGTTCAGGCAACGCCTAATTTATTTGTAAACAATGCACCATGCCGCTCTGCAGCTGTAACAGACATACAGTGCACAATTAGTCGGCTGCCGTGTGTGGAAAGATTCGATTAGTCGAAGCGCGTATTGGCCAAGTGCGGAGTTGGGAACCCCCTGTCAGTCACGGCCTATGCCAGTGTGTGGCTGGGATTCCCCGAGCGAGCCTTCTCCTCACTCGTCGCCCGGTTTGGGCAGGTGTATAAAGTAGGGCAAGCCATGCCGCCCTGGGCTGTTTTGTTTGAGCAACCAGTGAGTGGCAGTCTAAGTTTACGACCTGTAAAAGACATGCTTTGTCAAGGATAGTGCAGGCGTTATTATTTTATTGAGTGAGGGACATCTGAAGTGTGTTGGCTCACTGTTAGAAGGCATAGGAACCCCGTGCGGGTTTTAGGAGTTTTGTAAGCCTGTCGGTAACTTACATTAGGGAGTTGGCTGGTGGCTACACACGCAGGCGGCGAATAGAGACGTCTGACAATACTCTGACTTTGTTCTTTAGTAGAAAGAACCGGGGAGATTGCCCTTACAGGTGAATGCCAGTCTATGGTGTTCCCCTCTGACAGGTATACACGGCTTACTCACCTGGGAATGTTTGCTTCAGTGATTACGGCTCGATCGCTGGTCGGGGCGGGCAGTGCCAGTACTTGGGGCAGTTCAATGGCAGTAAATCTTGAACGGACTCCTTCGATATTCCTTGACACTAAGGGTAACGACCTTCCCCTTATAGACAGGTGTTGGCCTTTGGTGTTCTCCTCTGTTGGGTATGCACGGTTCGCCTGTCTCGGAATCCATAGACAGACAATTGGTACAGCCCCACCTCAGGTGGCCAGTGCCACATCATCAGATTCCAAAGTCAAGGAATATTTCCTAGTCCTACCGTATTACCTCCTCTTCCTCCCCCCTCATCCTGCACCGGCGTGACTGTGGCCTGTGGTGTTCCCTTTTGTCGGGTATACACGGCTCGTGCATCAAGGATTCCTACCCCCTCCTCTATCTGCATGACTGGGAGACATCATAGGGGCCGGTGGTGTGCCAGACGTCATAAGGCAGAACGCCTGTGACGGTGCCTCAGCCAGATTGCCCAGGAACTCGCCCTGCCTGCCAAGACTGGTTTTGCTAACCCAGGGAACCTCACCAGAGTATACCAGGATCTGACTGAGTTCTTTGGTCCTCAGCCTGACCCGGTCTTAACACCAACCGCCAGGCAAGAGGCACCAATCTCAGATCCTGTTCACCCAGACCGAGTGAGGCAACATGACCAGGAAGCCCGGCAATGCCGACAGGCACAAACCCGGCTGGGGGAAGGCAACCCTTGGTAGTGTCCCAAGCACCCAGAACTATACCCACAGTACCCAGAACTGTTTCCATTAAATGGCCCGACAACGAATTGTGAGGGAAGGATTCTGGCTGTCCCTGAACGTCTTTACGGGGTGCACAATGTGATAGTAGAGGAAACACTCTGAATCCGGGACAGCCAGCAGCAGACCCACTCCACCATCTCAATCGAAGAAACTATGGCGTATTTTGTCAGGGCAGATGAGGCAATGAGGTGGGAGAGCGAGACTTGCACAAGAGACAATCCACCAGGCCCGCCCAAGTACTAGCTCTCGATGTTTTAAGATAGAAAGACAGGGGAATAACATCCCTGGAAAAGTGTATCTTTTATCTCGTAACTCAGTCAACAATAAAAATGTATAGATTTATAGTGTGGTTCATAGCATGAACGTGCATGCATGTGTGTGTGAGCGCACGTGCACATTCCAAATTGGCTCAGATTTATCTGTAATTCTGCTGATTCTGTCTACATGAGCAGAAATTCAGCAGAAGTGGATTCAAATCGGCACAGCTCTACAAATAACCACTTGAAATTCGAACGTAAATTATTCACAATTTTTGCATAAGATATTCGAAGTTCGGATGGGAATAATTCTTAATTACTATATGCAACTATTTGAATTTTTTATTATTCGCACACCCTTAGCCACATTTGTATATTTCAAACATTCTAACTACTGTTTCGAAATACATTATTTACACAATACACAACTACTGTTCGTAATCCTAATTGCATGTCCTGAACATGTGTTAATGACAATCCTTGGATGATTACTGAACTAAAATCACGTTTGCAACTGATATGAAATAATTTATTTGCAGAATCTTTCATGTTTCCCAAAACCAACAAACTTCAACTTTTGAACATACTTTATTGCGATGCTTCAAGGCAGTTGTTAAAAATGGTGAATCAAGATATTTTACAAAGCAGTAGACACGTGCAGATATTACATTTGTTATGCCAGGAATTCTATCATAAACGTATCCGTAGCAGGTACCTGTACGAGCCTGATGGATTCTCTCTCTCTGTGTCTGTCTCTCGCTCTGTCTGTCTCTCGCTCTGTCTATCTCTCTCTCTCTGTCTTTCTCTGTCTCTCTCTCGTGCCCTGACAAAGTCCATAACACACTCTTTGATAGAGATGGTAGAGTGTGTCTGTGGTCGACTGTCCTGGAGTCAGGGTGTTTCCTCTAAAACTTTTTATACCTCGTAGTGCCGTTCATGGACTGACAGAATCCTTCCCTTAGGACTCGTCGGATTGTCTACCGTAAACAGTTCTGGGTATTGGAGGTATATCCCTGGGCGCTGGGGACACTCTGCCGAGGAATGCCTTTCCTCCAGTTGGGTTTGCACCTGTCTGCATAGCCTGGCTTTCTGGTCACGTTGCCTGGCTCAGTCGGGGTGGGCAGGATCTGTGGTTTGTGCTTCCTGCTGCCTAGAAACTAGTGGTAGGGCCAGGTTGGGCTGGGGCCCGAAGAAGTCTGTCTGATCATAGTAGGCTTTGGTGAGGTTTCCCGGGATAGCAAGGTCACTCACTCTCTGTGGGCGGGGTAAGTTTCTTGTCAATCTGACTGAGGCGTCGCTACAGGTGCTCTGCCTTAGACGTCTGGTACACCGCCGGCCCCGATGATGTCTCCCAGGCATTCAGATAGGAAATGGGAGTAGAAACCCTACACGCATAAGCCTTGTATACCCAACAGAGGAGAACACCACAGGCCACCGCCACATCATGGCTGGAAGAGGGGGTGGAAGGTACTACTTTAGGTCTAGGAAGTATTACTTGACATTGGAATCTGACTTAGTGTGACACTGGCCACCTGTGATGGGGCCGTTCCAACTGTTCGTCTAGGGATTCCCTGAACAGGTAAGCCGTGTATACTCGACATAGTGGAACACTACAGGCCAGCACCCGTCTGTAAGGGGAAGGTCATTGCCCCCTAGTGTCGAGAAATATTGGAGTCCGTTCGAGATTTCCTTCTTATGGAACTGCCCCAAGTATTGACACTGGCCACCCTGACCAGCAATCAGGCTGTATCAATCACTGACGCGACGGTTCCCAGGTGAGTGAGCCATGTATAACCAGTAGAAGGGAACACCACAGGCTGGCATCCATCTGTAAGGGCAATCTGGAGTTTCCCTTAGCCACATACTAGATGCAAATACACAGTCTCTCTGCCAACGTATGTTTATATTTTTACGTAGTGCTCTTAGCCAGCTGGCCATCCCGCGCTATGACCGCCCAATCGGTGGGGAAGAGGGATCACGCCCTCTCATCGCAGGTGTCCCAGCCATGCACCTAAGGTAACCAAATCCAAAGCCCTAATATGATTCACAAATATGGCTGAGAGCACCCTTCCACAAGGTTCTGAGACCCTCGCCCTTAGATACCAAGCGTGTGGTCTGGTTGGTGCACTATCCAAGCCTCTAGTGTCTTACCAGGATGCAACCGGAGCGGGTTGCCGCTCACCACCCGGTCTTTTTTTGAGAGAGGAATCTCTCTATACCTCCTCCAGCATACGGAGTTAACCACTGCCAGCACGAGTCCAACCTCTAGTTATCGGTACACCAGAGAGAACCTCTGGTGGGTCCAACCCGATCAGCCCCTGCTCCCACTTATTTGCCATGGCACTAGTGGGTTTTCAATGTCTGACCGCCCCACTAATGTTCTCTCTCCAGGGCTGCGTAGGTCAATGAGCCCTGGGGCAGGGTGTTTAGTCTGGTGGCTTTTACATGTGATGCACGTTGTACATTGGGTCACATAGGTTCCCACATCTTTTCACTCCTGCCACCAATATTTGTCAATGACTGCCTGGGAAGTTTCTTGTATTCTCGGGTGTCCTGCAAACTCATGGGTATGGCTATACTCTAAAACGGTCTGACCTAAGGGTTTCGGTACTCAGACTTTCCAATGCTGATTTCCTCCGGGAGGTTTCATCCATATTGCGCCTGATTCATCTTGGCGTCATTGCTCTGGATGCTCCTGCACCCATTTTTGTAGTTCTTTTGCTTGTTGTTGCGCCCTTATAAGCTCATCCTAGCCTTGATCCCCTTCTTTATCTTGTTCCGCAAGACTTGTAATGTGATATTTCTGTCCTCGTGTGTCTTCTTTGCATCGTCTGGAGGTACCATCCTATCCCATTCTTCTATTCCTTCTGCAACTTGACCTCACTTGGGTGTCATGACAGAGCATCGGGAAAGGCGTTTTCTGTCCCTCTGCAGTGTTCAATTTCATACAAAACTCTTGTAACAGTAGGGCCCATATTGTCAGCTTTGCCCTTTTCTCCTTGGTTTTGTGAAGTCATACCAGTGCTTAGTGGTCTGTTCTTAGTACGAAGGGATGGTCCTCCATGTAGGGGCTATACCTCTTGATGGCCCATACCACAGCAAGGTATTCTTATTCACTTACTGGATATATCTTTTCAGTTTGTCAGTGCTGCACTGGCATATCCAATTATCTGTTTTTTCTCCCTGGGGACTCTCTTGGTATAATATCACTCCCATGCCAACTCTGCTCGTATCAGTCTGAATGATCAGTGTTCTCCTGGGATCTGAATGGTGGAACTGGGGTAGTTCTTGGAATTTACTCTTTACCTCGTCAAAAGTTTTGTGATGGTTTCTCATCCATCTGTACCTTGCATCCTTCTTCAACAGCTCATTGAGGGGTGCGGTGCTTTTTTTTAATTGTGGAACATAGTCCCTCAACCAAGTTACAAGTGCCCAGGAACTGTCGGAGTTTTTTTCTGTTTTTAGGGGCTTCTGCTTCCAAAATGGCAGTTACCAACTCTGGGATAGCTTCATTTCCTTCTGTGTTTATTATGTGGACCAGATAGTTGATTTTATCTTTTCGGAAATGGTATATCGGAAGTCTAAAAGTTACACCATGAATCTGTAGTTTCTCTAACACCAGGCTCAGGTGATGTTTATGCTCTTTCCAATTATCAGAGTACACAGTAATGTCATCCAGGTATGCAAAGCAAAATTTTCCCACATAATCATGTAGGACCGCCGTCAACATCAATTTCTGAAACGTGGAAGGAGCATTTTTCAGCCTGAATGGCATTCTCCGAAACACATAGTTTCTCCATCCGGTGTGGTAAAGGCCGTACAATGTCGGGATTTTTGTTTCATGGGTATTTATTTGCCAGTCCCCATTGCATAAGTCAAGAGAGGTGAAAATCTTGGTCTTTCCTAGGTTCTTCAGTGTGTGACCAAGGTTAAGTGTGGGAGGGGCTGTGTCGTAAGTTACAGCATTAAGGACCCTGTAATCCATGCAGAATCTCAGTTCTCCATCCTTCTTTGGTACCAGTACTACCCTTGAGTTATAAGGAGAACTAGCTGCTTTTACTAGACACTGGTGTTTCATCGACTGGCCTGCTCAGTGATAATGACTTTCTTGGTGGGAGAGGGTTGGCCCTGCTTTGCCTGTACTGGCTTATCCGTCTTCAGGAGGATCTCAAGTTCTGTTTTGGGTCTATTTTGGGGGTTCTCTGGGTGAAAAGACTATGGCATGTTGATCCAGTATTTCCCTTAGTTCCTCCACCTGGTGCTCTAGTAGTTGGTGTTGGACCTTTTCCCATGGTATTTCTTCCATTTTTCCTTTCTGCTCTCAGAGATTCAAGGTATGATCACTCTTTCTTGGATTCCTTGATGGCTCCTTTTTTCCCTGAACATTCAAGCACACATTCTTTCTTTACCATCCAGGGTAATCCCAGTATCACTTCTTCCCCTAGATAAGGAGACACTAAGAATTTTGCCTCATCTTTGATCTTTCTCCTGATCTGGAAGGTTCGCATCATGGTTTCTTCCAGTTTCAGATTCTTGCTGGGCTCTGCCTGGTGAACTTTTTGATGTCAGGAGGATCCGTTGTTGCTCTCTGGAGGTTAACATATTGGTTCATATAAACTGTGCACTGGCTACTGAGTCCATTACATCTCTAACTACTCTACCTTCCAGTTCTATCAGGATTCTTGGTACTTATGCATCCAGGTCTTCCTCACTTAGTTCTTTAAGTTGATTGGAGATCATTCCTTGGAACCCTTTTTCTGGTTAATTGGGTCAGTGTGTCCCGTTCTGTGCCCCGTTTGGGCATTTCCCGCCTGCTCCTGTTGGGTTCTTTCCATTCATTGCTCTTCTGCCTTTTCTCGTGGTTTCCCTGTCTAGTTGGGGAAATTTCGTTTTGAGTGCTCTGACTTTCCACAACCCCAGCAACTTTGATAGTGGTTTTAAGCCTCTGCAGAAGGGTGTTGGAGGGTGGTACCCCCACCGTACCTTGTACTTCTCTAGTCCGCTCACGAGGTTTCATACTGTTTCTTTCTTGATCCCGCTCTACCAACTTCGCTTTCTTTATTAATTCCTCCACTGACTAGGGTTCTCGTGTCCTCAGAAATGTTCTGATATTCGGGTGTGATAGTTCTTTGATTAGGGGAATGCTCCTGTTTATATTCCCCTCTGGATATACTTGCTTGTATAGTTTTATTTTCCTGCAGATAAAGATCTCTGCTTCTCTTTCTCCGTGGGGTTGGCTATAAAGTTCCCCGAGTTATTTTTTCTTCTCCGTGTAGTGTCTACCCACTCTGAGCGAGGTATGTCATTTTCTTCCAGCAATGTCTCACACGTTTCCATAAACCTTTTTGGGTTCTCGTGTCCCTTCCCTCAGAATTTGAGCAGTAATCTTTTCATATCTATATGGGGTAACACATGTCGTACCTGGGGCATCACATGTTCGGGCTCTTGTCCTACCCTGATTTGTTTAGCTTCTAGGGCTGAGCCGATACCGGTACCGATATATCGAAACCGGCCGATGTCGTAATTATTGGAATTGTGCGCAATTCATGTTTAAATTGCCTATATTATAACCAATATTTTGCCCTAAGAATCTAAGATGATGCGGTTTTCAACTTGCCATAATTGGATTGGCTTAGCACACTATTTGGTTTTATTAAAATAATCACTATTTTTAATTGGTTTTTACTAAAGTACCCAACTGGCTGTGTTTATTTCCAAAGCAAAATTAGGCACGTTTTGCATGATTGTTTATAAAACATGTATACAACAAAACAATAGTAGCCACCATTTACATTTAATGAATTTTATCTGTGTAGGCAAGCTTGCAGCATAAACAAAACATAACATTTGATCAGCCTAATACATATATAATATTAACAATAATTAATATTTACGATTACCTCCAAAAATATTTTGTCTTAATAGTTTCATGACAAACCACGAACACGGCAACACATTAAAAAAAACTTATGTAATCTTGTAATGTTGGTTACATGCTGCACATTACTGCCGCCTGGCGGCACCATTCCGACAGTTTGCCTTTTTTTTTTGTTTGTTAGGTTTGTTTGTTTGCTGTTGCTGTAGTAATATGACGTTGTTAGGTTAGGGTACGAACGTGGTGAAATTATTGACGTGTGCCAGCAATAAGCAAATGATATGGCTGGAAGAAAAATTGACTTGTGGAATTTCTTATTACCGTAAGCAACACGCAAGAATGCAAGGCTGTTTACAATATTTGCAAATGTTTGGTTTCGAGAGGCGGTACATCATCGAGGTCCTATAGTACCACAAACTTAAAACGGCACCTTGAATGCACGCACCATTTGAATTGTTATGTTTTTTTTAAGAGTTTCATTGCGTAATGACATGATTTTGGAGATTATTTTTGTCTTATAAATATGCTTACGCTTAATATGTGGTTCATAGATTTATATTTATCATAATAGTTAGGCCTATCACTGAAACAATAAAAACGAGCTGATTGTATTACTTAAATTCTCCAGTTCTGTGTACTATGTCAACGATGTTACTTTATATGTTTACATATTTTATGTAAACTGTTTGCATCCTAAATGTTTTAATTAGTAAATCGTATGTACATTGTACTTTTTCAGTAAATACTAGTTGAAGAATTGTTGGAACAATTTGCTACTTACTATTTGAAAATTTATAATTTTTTCCTTGTTTTGTGGTGATGGTAAAAGATGAGTCTGCCTGTATTTGAGGTTTGCCTATTTTCTGCCCAATATGGTATTTTAAACAAGTTATATATATATATATATATATAGACACACACACACTAAGTCACAGTTGTGGGTTGTGTAGTATGTGCATTGTACTTCAGGTGCAGGAGACTGCTTGGTCGACTTGACGTCTCGTGAAGGAGACTGGTTCCTTGATGAGATGTACCTTGTGTGTTCCTTGGAGCTGGAACTTTTCTCACTGTTACCATTACACCACCAACATGAAACATTGTCTACAGTTTCCAGCTCACAGCCAAAAGTGAAGCTAGTGGTACAATGTCTGCAGTCTGCACTGAGCATCTATAAAGGCCTGCAGGTATTTACCAAGTTTTAATGGTGCTCCTTAATATACATACTCTCAATTTTTTTTTGTTTTTAATCCTGCCTTTTGGTCTTATTGACTCTCTATCATATTGTAAATGATTTTCCTACTATGTCGAAGTAATTGCATTAATTTTTGTATGTAAATTAAAACATGCCTCTCTTTCTGTGCTAATCTATTCTCCTATTTACTTTCATGTTTAAATTAAAGTATGCTTTTCTTTCAATGCATTTATGAAATTAAAATGTTCATGTTGCTTCCTGCATGTTGTAGAAATCAGCGTATGTTGTGTATAATTAAGGCTGACATAACTTCAAGGAGAATTTAGATTATATACATTATACTCTGTCAGCCATAAATGGGAGAGTGAGAAATGTTGATTAGCAGATGGATGTAACAAATTTAGTTAAGAAAATTTATGAATTTTAGTTTTCATGTGTTTGTTGACAGTGATACTGGTAACCATAGTAAACTTATTTCAGCTATAAATTTTGTATTAACATAATGTAATTACTCTTCTAATTAAACATTCTAAAAAATGGCCTGAAAAATCACATAGTTAGTAAATAACTGTGAATGATAAAAGGAAACACGTGTTGTTTTGTCAGGACCCAATTTGATATGGCCTCATGGTTCCTGAGAATGTCTTTGTAATGTTTCTAATCACGTGCAAACATAATACAGTCAACTGTAATTTCTAAAACTCCTAAGGGCCTGCGGTGGCTGAGCAGTTAGACTGCTCGCCTCCCACCAAGGCAAACTGGGTTCAATCCCTGGCCGGGTCACTCCCAGTTTTTGGCAAATGGGAATCGTGCCGGGCAATGCTGCTGATCAGCTGGTTTTCTCGGGGATCTCCCATTTCCCCCACCCTTGCTTTCCGGTGCTGCTCCATTCTCACCTCATTTCACACTTATCGGCTCTCAAGACCTTGTTAAGAGCCGCCGGAATCTCTCAACTCAACTCTTAAGACCCTTGGATTAGCAACCCTCTCAAAATAACAATTTTTTTTTTTTTTTTTAAAGAACTATGAAAAAAATTTAATTGAAAAGGTTTTCTTGGGAATTATAAAAGATCTTAGAATCAAAAGTTTACTGTAGGATTTTTTATAATGAAATATTAATTTACTTAAATGGGCAGACTTATTACAGATAAAAATATACTCCAAAACATTATATATGACATCCCGTTGTCCCAAAAATTGTAAACACTGGGCACTGAGTTACTTAGTGAGTGCAAAATCCATTTTAAGTAGGTTTCTTTTTGTGAAAAAACCAGACAATTTATTACTTAAATAATAATTTATTTCAGTAGGCAGATGTCTTTCGAATAAAAGTAATATACCCCAAACAGTATGTACAACCTCTTGCCAAAAAAAACTAGTTACCAAGTCACATTTACTGATTGCAAAGTTCATTTTCAGTAGTGTCATGTGAAAAAATTAGCAGTTTTATTTCAAATATATAAATATACTTGAATAATTTGATGTCTTGAGAATAAAATAATACCAGAGAAAGATACATACAATGAATTACCGCCAAAAATTAAGTTTAAACAGAGTGCAGCATATTTTTCAGGAAGTGCAAAACCCATTTCAGTTGGCTCTCGTGGAAAAAAAACTATTTTACTAAAAAATATAAATTTTTTTTTAATATTCAGACGTAATTAGAATGAAATGATAATCTAAGAATAATACATACAGCATCCCTTTCACACCAAAAAAAGAAGTTTAAACATAGACAGTACTGTGTAACTTTTTAGCAGAAAACATCATCTACCATACTGGAGTTTTCTGCTTGGCGTACCAGGATATCAGCTTTAAAATTGACCCATTTTGACATATACAAGTGGAACATCACACACATTGTGTGTGAAAAGGTAATCAAGAAGTAAATATCATAACACAGAAATCTAGAAACATAAATAAAGCTGTATTCTAATAAACACAGCATAAGTAGGCCTTCAACAATTAATTCCAAATGCAATCCAAATTCTAAAACCAGAAAAAGAAGCTATAATTGAACTTTCTAAAGCAATATCACATCAAAAATTATCTGATAACCAAACACTACGCATTCAATCACTAACACGGTGAAGCGATCACGAGAATATAGGCTGATGGTAGGAAAGGTGGAGTGTGTAACTCGTACTGTTATGGGCCAACCTCGTTGCTTTACATGTGATTGTGAACTGTATCACTGTCATAACGATAGATAGCTAGGTGGAAAGATGCTGGGGGAGAGGAGTGGATGTAGGACAAAACTTTCCTCTGCGACATAATGCATAATGTGTCAACAATCATTACCACATTTTTTTTTTACAGTTTTGCCAGTTTTATGTAATATTGTATATATTATATATAATGTATATACTTTATAAATAATATAAATTGTATAATATATATAGAGTATGTCTACAGGTCATGAAAGTCATGAAAATCACTAAAAAGTAACTAAATTATTACATAAATCACAAAAATACCTAAAAAGTAGCAAATTGAGCCCAAAAATCCCTAAATATTTGTTTTGTATAACTTTCATCTGGTTACAATTATTTTAATTTTTGATACTTGAGAATGTATTGATTTAGCTTGCTTGCGATGTTGATTATTAAAATATGGTGAGGTCCACGCTTACAATATTATTGATAATACTTTAACATTGCTGTGAATAGATAACTTTTTGATATCTGCAGCAGTGCATGAATGCACAAGAAAATATCAATACAACAAGTTGATCGCCTGAATTAAAATTAACTTACTTTTGTGTTGGTAACCTGGAATAAAGGTATGTCTTTATCTTGTGTTATTTATATTTTGAAAAATACAGCTATAATGTTTTGTTTTCTTCTTTCTGCTGAATGGTATTTAAGTGAAAATGTATCTGGTCGGAAGTAATAGGCTTGTTTTTGTAGTTTAGGCAGTTCTGAGTTTCCATGTGAAAGATGCTAGCCTATGTTAAAAGCTGCCTTTTTCCAGAGAGACTTTGTGCACCCTTTTTCAACCAAGTAACTATGTAACTATTAGTACTGGTCATGGTCAACGTGCATTGGATGGTAGTGTTTCAGTTGTAAAATCAGTGTTGCAACTTGTGATTAGGCAATGTTATCGTGTTCTAACTGTGCCAAGAGCTAGGGTGTATAATCTGAATGACTAGTTTTACAGCATAATATTTTCTGGTGTCTGAAAATACTGTATTGCTTAGAAGGTCTAGTTTTCAGGAGCAGTGGTACAGTTTGCCATATGCTGCTGGAAGGAAAGTGGGAACTTTGGATGAAGCCTGATGAACAGTCAAAATTCAAAGCATTTTCTACACTTTGCAGAAGTGAATTTGACATTGTGCATGGCAGCAGTGCATATTGTATTAAAATTCATGAGAAGGAAAAATGCCATGCACTGTGGGTCTCTAGTTTATCTGGTGGCAAGCAAATTTCCTTGACATTTTCCAGAGGCTACAGTGCTTCCTGCCCAAATTATTTAGGCTGTTCAGCAAATATATCGTCAGTTTCTTGTTTGGGTTCATTATCATCAGTTACTGACTCAGAACCACAAAATGTGAATTCTATGCATGCTAATAATGCCCAAACAAGTTAACGTATGATGGCTATGCTGTTGCATAACACAGTCGTACGGGAGCAAGGTTCCAGTGGGTGTCAGGTCAGGGTCGCCTGCAATGAGTGAAGCGCTTATTGTGGAGAGGTCTGTAGTATTGGACGTCTGACTCAGATAGGTTCCTTAGGAACGGTTGGCCTTGTGGGGTGCTTGCAAGGGATAAAATCTGGTGGTGCGAGATAGTATCTCTTGATGATTGAGGTGGAGGTAAGAGGTTTTACTTTACTCGGTCTCACCGGTGGTTGGCTGGTTGAAGAAATTCTCAGTCTTACGGTTGATGCTCAGGTCGGAGCTGTGGTTTGGTAGAGGGTACCAACTGGGTCTCACAGGTGTCTGCATTCCTCGGGCTGGATAGCAGGCAGTGTGCTGGTTCTGGCAGCTGGAGGTGTGGTGGTGGCAGGGAGTGGAGCTTCTCCGGGCAATCCCCGGTACCACAGGCAGTTTTAGGTGGATCCAGGTAACCACTGGATATTTCAAGGGTGCTTGGCTACTCTTGTGGTGGTTAGCAGATGCTAGGATTTGCAGCTGTTGGAAGGAAGGCGTCTGGTCGCTGGAAGGGAGCTGGTCATTTCTTAAGTGGTGGCTCCTTAGGAGGAGTAGTAGGCAGAGAGTTTCAGCACAAGTAGGTACTAAGGCGAGCTGCCCAATGGGAACTGCTGTTTTCCAGGGTGCTGTGCCGCGGCATTGGATTGCAAAAGGCTGAGGGAAGTTTGCATGTTTAGCGAGCCAGTATCTGGTGCTCGTTTAGGGGCAACGTTATTACGTTGTGATATTTTGTATTCTCCCTTTCTCAGGTAATTAAAAGACGTGTGCACTCGGGCTAATTATTATTGCGTGTTCATCTCATTCTTACTTTGTTTCTTACATAGTCCGCAACTCTCGCCTGGTTCATAGGTGTGCAGTACCGTGTCTAACACTTCCATGGTCTCGATGAATACAGCCTGGGTGCCTGTCGTTCAAGCTTCTTGTTAAACTGGCCTCTAGTATTTTGTGATGTCGCACATGAAGATGCAAAATCGAAAAATAATGATGGGCTTATGCATTATGCGTCAAAGTGATTGCAACAAATGTTCATTCCATAAATTGGTGGGCTTGCCTGATATGAGTGGTTATGTTTTCATACAGAAAACATAACCACTAACTATTTGGGCATTGATTTAAAGTTGTGACACATGCGTCATCACAACGCAGTTCAGGAGCAAACTCTGATCTGTGTCCATACAGGTTTCCTGGCAGCCTAATTGCATAAAATTTCCAAATGCCAAAAAAAAAAAAGGTTTCATATGTAATTATTGCTGCCTAAAAATTTTTTGCATACCACGAAATAATGTGAAATAATGCAAAATATGGATAAATTAAGTTTATTTGCGAAATTCTGTAATAATTCCAGTATTCACGAAACAGCAACGAAACTGCTCATTAGAATGTTTCCAAAATCACAATGCTGAGCTTCTTTTGCCATGAAAACTGTTAGACAGTTTTGCCATTTTTACAGTAGAACCTCTATGTATTAAACCCAGATGGATTGAAAGTCCGTATCCATGGTACATATTTTGTGGTCCAATCTTTGATTTGTCTGCATTTCAAGACCACATTCATTAAAAGTTCACATGTATTGAAATTTTTTGTCTGTCCCCTGAGAAATGATGGATGGAGAATCCACTGTAATGTAAGATACACGAATCTCTCATTTATTTTACAAATACGTTGATAATCTTTAAAATGATTTCCAGTAATCATGTTGTTGACTCCACAAATGTAAGCAAAGCTGACTTTTGAACAAGAAAAAGTTATAAATCTATTAGTAGCAAGGTCAAAAGATTATTGCTGTAGTAAAATTTTGTATATTGATCTGAATCACTATAAGCACTCATTCATGTGCAAACATGCCATTAAACTATTTTTTATTATTTTGAAACAGGCAATTCCAACCAAAAATGTTGGTAATACCACAAAATTAAATACGTACATAGATATAATCAAGATGAATATTTTTGTAGGTCAATGAAATAATCATGTACTTAACATTTGCTCGCTATTTGTAAACACAGAGCAGGGTGGCGCAGGGGTAACTCACTGGACTTGCATTTGGGAGGACCCGGGTTCGATTCCCGGTCTGGCCATCCTGATTTTGGTTTTCCATGGTTTCTCAAAATCACTTCAGGCAAATGTTGGGATGAGTCCTTAACAAAAGCCATGGCCGATTACTTCCCTAATCCCTTTTCTATGAGCATTATGTTTTCCTTCTCTAATGACCTTGCTGTCAATGAGACGTTAAGCCCAACTACCTACCTATTTGTAAAAACTCCCAACTTTACTCGTCTTCTATGATTTATAGTNAATGACCTTGCTGTCAATGAGACGTTAAGCCCAACTACCTACCTATTTGTAAAAACTCCCAACTTTACTCGTCTTCTGTGATTTATAGTTTGGTTCTTAATAACGAACACGATTAATAATTGTAATCTACTTATTTTGCAANTGATTTATAGTTTGGTTCTCAAGGTCTCATTAAGAGCTGCCCAAATCTCTTAACTACTTATATTGCAAAATTGGTTAAGAATACAAAAAACAATAACTGTTTTTTATCATGCCCAGGAGTTTTAAAATGAAGGCTTCCACGCGTTTGATAAACTGAACAGAATGTAAATACTGCTGTATAAATATTGAGTGGGTGCGAAAAGACGAGCATAAACACGGCCATGCCGTATGTATAGTGAACAGAGATAGTATGGTACATAAAAAAAATACGTTGGAAGGAATTTTTTGTAAAAATCACCTATCTATTGGCAGCAATTTTCAGATTGCCAAGAGAACCAAAACAAAGAGTTTTCTGCCACTTCCCCCCTCGAAAAACTCAACAGTATTACGATTCGAAACTTGGAAGTAACATTGTACTATGTAAGGCGTATTGTATTATTTTAATTTAATCTATAATAAATTCTCTACTACTACTATATTTCTCTACTGCTACTAAATTTTGTAGGTGGATTGCATCTGCCATGTGGAAAAACAGTAAGCGGGTCATGTACCCAAAATACACAAAGTGTACAAACAAAAATTGAAATATTCTGTCGAGGGTCAAGACATGGTAATTCTATAGGATTGATTGAAAGTGACTGAGTTTTTTTTGTGTTCTAATTAAAATTTTCTTAACTACACATGAACAAGCTGTATGTAGGTGGTGTAAAATTCTTATAAAACTCAAATGCTAGTAATTGTTCTTAAGCATATTTAAAATGTTGCGACAAAGTACAAGACTGATAACCAAAAAGTGACTGTGACTACAACAATTGTGTTTTATGTGACCAAGTGTACCCTTGTCAGATTACCCTTTCATCTGTCATCCTTTTTGTTAATTTTTTTTTATGTTTTCATGGAAATATGTACTGATTCAAACTAATTAGTAACAAATTCCATTTCAGTTTTATTGAAATCGTTTCAAATCAGCTGATTCATGTCCTAATAATAATAATAATAATAATACAAGAATTTTTGTTATAAAATTAATTTGATGAAATGAAAAAAATTTTATAACGAAATGGCAGAATTTTTGTATCAGCTTGTTTTATTCACCATAAAAGTGGGGCCGTAGTAATTACTTATGGTGTTGGCACATATTTGTGATATAGGATATGTGATTTAAAGCAAATATTTGTTTCATAGTTATGGTTATTGCTGTTTGTGTTACATATTGTAATGACCAGTATTATTAATTTTCGGGACACGTGTTTCATTTTCTTTCGTTTTGCTTAGCTTCATAATATTTTTATCGGGTTTGAAATTAAAAGCCGTGGTGGTTCGTTTACCGTGATAGTTTGTTTATCGGGCATACGTTTGCCGTTTAACGTTTATCAGGCATCCGGTTGCGGTTTTGAAAGTTGGGAGTTTTTGTTAAGCGTCAGCATTATATTAGCTTTTTTCAGACTGCAGCGACAGTTTTGCCCAACAAGTTTCTATGACGCAGTTTCGATAACGTGTGGCGAGTGTGCGTGGCAGCCCACGCCAGGCCCTTATCTTAGGGGAGGGGGGTGATAGGCAGCGAAAAGTACACATGTGCCTGTCACCATTGACGTCAGTTGGAAGTGAGTCGTCATCCAGTGCTCGTCTAGGCCACGTCGGGCGTGGCGCTAACCCCCACACCAGCAAACTTGATCTTGCTAAATTATTTCTCTGCCGGTGTGGGAGGTCGCTGCATTTATTCTTCTTGCGATACAAGTTTTTAAGAAATGAATTAATTCGTAAACGACTGTGGCGCTGTTCTGCACTTATCTGGTTATCTGAAACCTGTTCGTATTCTGAACTTTGTATGTGAACTGTGTCACTTGAATGGTAAATAAAAGTATGGAACAAAACAAAACGGAACTTGGCTTTATTTCATATTTAATTAGCGTCGATTTTAAAGAGTCTCGTGTTACTCCGTCTTGAGCTAGTCGAGTGGTAAGTTATAGCCAAGTGGCAACTTAAAGCCGGCTATAACTGTGCGCGTGGAAAATGTGTCGTCCTTCTTTGTTTTTTTTGTATGCCTGTCGACAAGTACTACACTGTGAGTAATTGAATTCCTGTCTTTTTTATATACTTTTGGTAGCTTAGCAGCCTACTTGCAATCTTAACTATGATACTTGTACTTAATTTGGTTGGTCAATCATTAAACTGATGGTCATATGGACTGGGAAATTTTATTCCTATAAATGAAAATTACGTGCCTGGTTAAGGTGAGAAAAGTTTAGTTTCTGTTCAGCGTTTTTATGGGATAAGTAGTATCTTTAAAAAGAGAGAAATTATTTTTCAACTATTCTGTTACTATCTTTTTTCCTGAAAGATACATTTTTATTGAACAGTATAGAGGTGAATTGTTGTGTATACAATAAATATTGAAGTGAAATATTTTTTTCATTTTATTTAAAGTCTTAAAAATTCATGAAAGAGTCCCTGAAAAGTTTCTGAAAGTTTACCAAAAGATCTCTAAATTCATTTCTCTGGTGTCTGTAGACATCCAGTATATATTTTATGTTTGTTATATATGGAGCAGCTTACCAATTTAGAGTAGTAACATTGCAACCCATATGTTTTTTTTTGTAAACTAGCTAAAGAATTTGAATTAATTTTCATTGCTACTTATTACATTTTTACTGGTTGTTGTTGTTGTTGTTGTTGTTGTTGTTGTAGTAGTAAAATTGCTGCCCTCAGTAAATGAGGTACTCATAAAAGCTGATCCCAACCGAAGATATTTATGTAGTTAGCTAAATACGTACATGGTGGAAGCATCCAATTGTCCAACAAGTGTTCATAATAGTGTCCATAAATTGATAGAATGGTGGCTGAAATGTCACAACAGTGGTGTGAAACATTGTTTTGTATCTTTGTGGTACCAGTGTGCATTCATCATATATTAGGAAGGTAGATTAGTTTGTCATTTACTGATGTTCTTGCAGTGGTACATATTGAAACTGCTATATCAGTGAGTTATTGCTTAGTGTTCTGCAAAGTTTGGCTACTTGGTGCAGTGTAGTTGTGAATTTATTTATTTCAAACTCTCTTCATTTCGTTATTAGTGTTATGTTCCAGTTTTGTTTTGTACTGGCTTTTATTTAATTTTCATGTTAAAATTGCTAGTTAAAAAAGTCTTCCAATTTTGTTTCAGCCCTTTAAATTGTATTATAGCTACTCTCACAATTCTCTTCGTTTCTTACTTTTATATATTTTTACTAAAATAACTGACACACCAGGTGGCACTGCCAGAACACATTAGAAAATTTTTGGAAAAAATAATTATGGAAAATGTTACATGCATAAATAAAGTTCATAAATTTAGTCAGGTAAACTTATCAAATACCTTTTCTTCACATTTGGATGTAAGAGTAATGTTTTCTTGGTTGCACTAGCTTATGTGTGAAGTGGAGAGTTAACGACACAGTGTAGTTTGATGTGTGATGTTCTGTTTCTATTATTTTAAGCTATTGTTTGGATGACCTACTGGGAGGTGGCAGAAAGTTAAAATAACAGTGAAAACTCTTCAATCGCTGTATCAATTACTACCTCCTCACATCAAGCACAAAACTTTTATCAGACACCTACATTTAAATTTTCAGTATTTATATTTTACAACATGGTGTTCGTACTTCTCCAGTTTAATATACTTTAGGGATTCAAATATGTGCAGTTCAGAGAGATAAATGTGTGTTTGATATCTTACTGTGTATACAAAATCTGTATTTTATTGTTATGCTAAATAACTAAAATTTTAGCTGATGTTTAATCTTTAGATTGTTTTCCTATAACTTTATTTAGTTTTATTTTTTCTGTCTAGGAACTGAACTTTAACTTCCACACAATAATCTTGCCGGAAGCACTGAAGACTATAAAAATGGAAGAACCAACAGTTCTCTTCATGGTTCAGGAACTGGATGAGATAATTCACTCCATAAACTTCCCATTGCCAGACTTGCTTGCACAATTAAAGATGCATCTGCGATACATTATCATGGAGATGGATGTAAGTATTTGGTTGCCTGATTATTTATACCTATATGCACATTTTATATATATTTACTTAAAAATTCCAAATTTGAGTTTTAAATTCAAGTGCTGCAATTTTACAAGTACCTTCCAAGCAACAAACTAAAATCAATTAATCAACAAATATAAAATACCTGCAAAAATTAAATACAGGGGATGTAGCATCACTTGCACATAATCGTAAGCCTTCATATAAAAATATCTTCAAGCTGTCAAAACAGATGAATTGTGTGTTGAGCAGAATTTTCAAGATGGATGTAAGTGGTGATTTTTCTTATACAGTCAACTCTCAAAACTCTGCAACATTTTATGGTTCACAGGAAAATATAGTTGTTACTTTGAAGGGGTTGTTATTTGAATTTGGACCAATTCTGTCTCACTCCCATCTTCTATATGCTAAAATTGCATTAAAAGTTTACTTAGGCTGTTATTGCACTAGTATAGCAGCAAAATTGCCCATTTGTTAAGCACAGGCAAATGGTTCCTGCGAATTAACTTATATGATATATACACTTGTAGGATCAAATTTGACTTATTTCTATTGACTTTGATAATTGAATTCATGTTGAATTGTTTTGAAACAAAAATGTGTTGTTTTAATGCCATATTATTTTTTAAATATTTGACAGCCAACTTGTACCCTAGACAGGCATATAAGTCCTCTTTTTCACCACAAAAGGCCAAACACAGCTCGCCCAGCCTTTTAGTGAACGCAAAGTAAATTTTCACTGTCCCCTTTTAGGGAAATCAATTGATTTATTATATAAATGTTAACTTATTTCACAAGTCCATTACCTGTTCCTTTCTACACACACAAAATAAGGGTGGTAAAAGGTAATTTAGTAATGCAGTTGCAATTAGCGTGTGAACAAGCAGTGTTCAAGTAGAATGGAACCAAGCAACCTTGAGGTGGGTAATAAGGGGAAGGCGGCCAGCTTACCCTCCTTCTGGCGGTAGAGCTGCAGCACCCTACCTGGCCAATTAATACTGCCGATCTGCCTCGCCCTAGTAGATAATAAATGTGCATTCTGGCTCACTTTTAAAATGCTCAGAAATTTAATAAAATCAAAAAACTAAAATCCTCAGAAATTAAAAAAATATATCAAACCAGTTTATGCCACAAAACTGTAATCTTTTAGATAAAACTTAAAATTACATTAAAATTGTAAAGATATTTAATTATTAACTATAAAATTAAAAAGAAACAGTAAAACTTAATAAATGTACAAAATTATAAAATAATAATTACACCAAATATAAAAATTATTTTTATAATGAATTTAACTACTATGATAGTGATATTGATGATAGTGCTTATGATACTGTTTTTAAGGATTGTCATCATAATTATGGTTATAATAATTATGTTGATGATTATAAAGGGGTGATAATGGCTATTATGAATATTGAAATCCTGATGCATATATGATTATACAGTAGAAAGCATATTATTTGAACTAGTAGGGGCCAAAGGTAATTCGGATAATCAAAAATCTGGATAACGGAAATATGTTAGAAATGAAAATAAAATAATTTTTTAAAAAATAATTTTTAGGCAACGTAAATTTTATTACAAATGCATAGAACATAGTAAGCATATCCAAAACAGAAAAGGTACATAAAAAAAATTAAATCGGTTCACAAGAAACCACTTCCTTCCCGGACATGTTTACTGTGAACAACACATGAAAGGGCACATCACAAGAGCCGACACAAGTGCTTGTCTCTCCTCCGCAGGTAAGGGAAGCTCTGTGACGAAAGAGACCTTCATGTTTTTCTCTGTTCTCTTTATTTTTAAAACTAGTCTGGATAACTTGTCGTCCGGATAACAGTATTTTTGATATTCGACTTTGAACTGTACTTCCAATGCCTAGACTCCGGTTTAAATATTTTTTATTCAAATAAATAATTTATACATTTCTTTAAAATTTTTTCTAAAATAAAATATACATTTTTTTTTTTTTTTTTTTTTTAATAATGTGGCTGCTGAAGGATTTTCAGCAGTACATTTTTTATTCAAATGAATCATTTATAAATATTAATAAAAATTTGTGTAAAAAAATTTATGCATTATAAAATAATTATCTTTTGTCATTTATATAAAAACAATTTAGTGCTTTAGTAATTATATTTTTTATCATATCATAAGTTAATTTTTTTGACTAATTAAAATAATATTACAAATCGTGTTTTGAGGCACTTGTTTATTCAATCTAACAAATTTTAGAATAAGTTTTAATATTTGGCAGAAAAGATTTTTTTATAAATATGTAATGTTGCAGCCATCAGAAACACCAGACAACAGAAAGTCAGCTCGCTTCGCTCATTTGGTGAAAGCATGAGAAAGGTTCACAAATAACAGTGCAACAAAAAAACAATATTTCCTTTGAGATTTATTGAAGTTTATACGGTTCACATACTTTACACAGCAGACACACAAAACCGTTTGCAACACTGCCTAAAAAGTCGTCGCGTGGTACAAAAAGTCCTTTCGGACACTGATGCGGATCCTGTCGCAACCATTTTTCTTACACGAGCTAAACTGCACTGAATGACAACAGTGTTTCCAACGTACCTGAAAAGAAAGAACGCCATAGAACAACCTAACGGGCCTTATCATTTATCCCTGATGCAGCTTTAAACGAAGACTTTATAAGAAACAAACTCATGATACACACACACACACACACACATATTAACACTGCCATAAAATCTGAAATAATGAAAAACAACTGCATTCCCTCGGAAAAAAAAGAAATTTAATTTAATTTTCTATTAAAATTAGTATTAATTTCATGATTTAAATTCCAATTTTCTTTTGGCTAAACTTCTCCACTTTCATTAATTACAGGAATCTTTTGTGCAGTACAGTGATTAAACTTAGAAGTGTAAACATATTGTTCAGTTTTTTTTTCTGTTAATTTGAAAATCAACTTCGACATAATCAGGCATATCATTTTGTAGATTGGTTGATTAATTTTTTATATTAAACTCGAAATTAATTCTTCCAGTTAAAATATATTTTTCTAAAATAATTCCCAATTAAATTTACAATTAATTTTAGGCCTTTTCAAAATTTTTCCTGGAATAATAGCTGCTTGTGCATTTGTTCCAAGTATTTGATCTTCTTCAGTTGGATAAACAAACAAACAAACAATTTGAACAATTTCTGTACAAAGTAATTTTATATCCAAATAACCTGAGAATAAACTTTTATAAAAACTAAATGAATATCTTAAAGTTAAAGAATTTCATTTGTTTTATTACTTTTAGCAAATTTAATCATATTTTTATTCTTTTCAAAATTTAAGTTTAATTTTTTTTTAATATTTTAAACCATCATTATTAATTACAGCCATTTTTATAAGATTTTCTTCACCTGGTATTTTTAATAAATCCTGTTTAATAGTTATAGTAATTCCTGAATTTTCTACAACTTCTAAACAATTTTTTAGGAATAACTATTTTAGAAAATAGATTAGGAAAAAATTTAAAGTTAATCTCTATTTTATTGTCACTATAATTCCCATTTGAATCTCTCTTAGTTATTTTATATTTTATAAACGTAAGCATTATTAAGAAAAGGAAATCTGTTACCTATATCTATTTAAAATTCTATCTTTGAATTATAATTATTTAAAGTCCCTTTAGTTTGACTAGTTGGTAAAATTGTTTATTTAGAAAAATCTTTCCATTTTCTTTAAGACCATTTATTATTTTAAAAAAAATTAAAAAATTAAATTTTAAGATTAAAATATATATAGTGTGTAAATAATAAACAGGTGAGATAGTTTTAAAAAAATATAATAATTTTTATAGAAATCTTTAAACTCTTTTAGGCTTACAAAAATTAATTACAAAGATACAAGAAATGAAAAAAATAGGGATGGGTCGAATAGCCAAAAATGTTGATTCCGGTTCCGGTGCCGATTCTACAATTTAAATATCGGTTCCAGTATTCGGTTCTATGTATTTTGAATACTTGCCTTTTGCTTGCAACTTTATTAAACCAATGCAGGTAAAATTCATTAAATGTTTTATTTAACAGTTATATGGAAGAATTGAACAATAACAAAGTGTGAAGATAAGTTTTAATGTATACAGATAAACTTGTTGTATTAAATTTATTTAAGATTAGTAAATATGTAAAAAATTATTCTTTTTTTACATTAATATGTGGTGATTGTGATATATATAATTAAATAACTCATGGCCCTCAAACCAAAACATTGTGGCCTGCTGTATGATAAAGGTAATCTACAAAAGTTCGTTAAAAGAAGGTCAACAGCTGTGGTGGGCTGGATTTCTTATCTTTTTTTGCTTCTTTTATGTTGACTGGGCGGCCCCTTTTTTTTTCCGTCTTTTACATAGTGACTCACTGGTTGTTTTTTTCGTGCTGGAATGTGACACCTTGAAAAAAAAAATGTCTCTTCTCCCTTTCTTACTAATGGCCCCTGCAGCCATCCTACCAAACAAAGAAGTCTTGGAGGAATGTATTGATCGGCTAGCAGTGTTGTTTACGGGGTACAGGTGAGAGATAAATAGAGAGAAAGAGAAGAGAGAGGAGTGTTTATGTAAGAGCAAGAGATGAGATAACAGACTGTTCCCATACACTTCCCTCCAAACATCACGGAACAGTTTACGACTACCACTTTTTAATTGTTTTTCCATGTAAAGTACACACCCCAGAAATTTTTTCCTTTATGTTGGGAAAAATGGGTGCGCTATACAGGAGTAAATACCATAGTTATTTTTGTAATAACAGAGTTTTGCCATTGCTGTATAGAAACAAGAACCGAGTAATTGTTGTTAACCTAAAACCGTTTCTGAGTCAAACCTCAAGAACCGGTATAAATTGGAACTGAAGAACCAAACCGAACCATCCCTAATAAAAAATAATGAAAGACTAATTAATTATAGAAAATATTGGGTAAGAAATAAAAAAATTTTGTGAAGAAAATAAAATTTTAATTATTTCCTTAATTTCTATAGCAACACCAAAATGAACTTCTTTTGAAAGAAAATTGTTTCCAGTTTATATTTCTCCTGATTTAGAAAGAAATGTTTCAGTAAAAAGTTAGAACAAAAATTGATGAAATGTTAGGACATGGTCTATGTACTATCTCTGGCATTAAACCTTTTAAATCATATTAAACTAATTACTTATCCTAGTTGAAAGTATCATATTATTTAAACAATAGAAATGATAATGTATTTGGAATAAAAGGAATTGAAAATAAAACAAATGGAGATTATGAGGTAGAATTAGTGAAGATAATGTCATCAAAATAGAAAAATTTAAAGGAAAAGAGGGCCTTTTAAAATTGTTTACTCAGAAAGGTATTAATGAAGATGACAATGATATTTAAGATGATTTTTAAAATGATGTCTATATTTTATATAACAAGGGCTATTCATGAAAATTATGATCCAAAGTCAAAAGATTATAACTATGCAAATATATAAAGGTACTTAAACCGGTTAGAATAGCAGACCTAAGAATGAAGGGCCTGAATCTAAAAAATCAAGATCTAAACCAAATACTCCAGAAAAAAATTGATTTAACAATAACTTAAAAATATGGTAAAAGAAATAACAAATATTACTACACCTTTTTAAATTGTTCTTCATTAATTAAAACACTAAATCCCCAATCAATTGCTTTCATTCAATAAATAAATTTTTATATATAGATGGTTAATAATGATAAAAGTTTTTAAGTTTTCTAAAACAAATTTTATATTTAAGAAAAAATTTCATTGCCATTTGTATTACAGTTGGCATTCCATGTCTTTAATTAAATTATATACAACAAATACAGTTATAATACAATTATAATTGTTAATCAATATAATCAAGAACATATTGTTCCGAAAGACCAATATGTCATTGAATTATTACAAAAAAATCTACATTTATATGAACATTCTAAAACTGATAATATTGTACAATAGGCTGTTCATGGTAAAGTCAGCAGTTTTAAGACCCTAGTCACTTTTTCATTTCAACTTTTTTTTTATCCTTGAACCAACTTTTTTAATAAATATTGCCATGCAAGTAATAAACACAGTGTGTATATTCCACTGCACCCGGAAGTTAACGTCTAAAGCTAAAGTAAAATATATTTATTGACTATTATTCCAAATGAGAGAGCTTTCAATCAAAAGTGCCTACTTTACTGTGAATAGCCTACATAAATGAATATTTTAACATATAGAATAGATATTCAGAGTAAGTGTGATAATCAGTTTGATGAACGATTATCAGATATTTTAGCGTTTGAAAGAAAGAAATTTTTATGTACAGTAGAACCTCGATTATGGGAGTATCCAAGGTTCTTGAGAATACCATCGTAAGATTGTTGTTGTTACAAAATCCAAAAATAACCAATTTTGAACCCTAAAAAATTAAAATAATAATTTTTGAAGTGCATTTCTTGCTCAAAGTTTGTGTTTGTCAGTGTCGTAAAACAAAAATTTTAAAATTAAATATGGATTTTATTTAATTAGCAGGCATATTCTGAATAAAATTATACATGATAAGTGTATATTTGCGGTCCCCTTGTGACCAAAAATATTCAAATCATTGAGCGGCATGTAGTTTTACTGAGAGGATTACGTCCATATTTAATCACCTCTGTCATAAAAACAAAAGAATGAAAATAATATATGCATTTATTTAAAAATTTAGACGTCTTACGAACAAAATGATGCCCCAGAAGAATAAATAACAACCTCTTGTTGCTGAAAAATAAAAAGTTTTAACCAGTGCATGGCATAACTCATAGCGAGCGCTGTGTTCTTTTTTAGTCGCTTCTTGCGAGAAAACCAGAGTATATATCAAAATGTATAAATATAATTTTAATATGCAAACGTTTTTGAATAAAATTATATCACAAGTAAAAATACAATGTCTAGTCGGCATAAAAAAAAATCCTCAGTACCACATACTAATTATTTAGCAAATGGTAATCACTGATAACTACTCTCACTGATTACCGCTTGCTAAGAAGTAGAAGTTTCCCTTATAAACGAGTTATACTGCATTATTAATAACTTCAAAATACAGACGTCTACCAAATAAAATGCCCATTGCTATGTTGCCAATGCATGTGTAAACATCTGGCTTGGAGAGATAAATTCTGGCCGTATATTATCTTCAGTGATAACGGGACACGACCAGTATGGCGGCCTTGTTCGCGGTTCAATGGTCTGGATGCATGTCCCAATGTGCGTGTCTATAATTACAATGTCATAAACTAAGCTTTTGGATACTGGCAACAGAGTGCCGTCCAAAGGCAAACTTTCGTACTCTGGTACTCGAGTACATTCAAATCAGCATGTCAATTAATTGTATGTGATTACTCATAAATATTTATATTTGTAGCTTAATTAATTTTGGTTTTTTTAATTTGATGTATGCAAGAGCGTTCCTTTTTGATTTTACTTTATTTTAACATTATTTGGATATTATTTTCACCGCTGCGAGATTAAAGTTTATGCCTTTGTACATGTAGCATTTACGTGTTTCAATTTTCGCTCTTTGAAATCAATACAGCATTATTTACTTTTACCGCTTTTGTGCAATAAAATGTAAACAAAACAAACTATGTGGAACACATGCGTGTGCGTCCACGGAGAAAAGTTGAAGTTTGTGAATGATCTTGGGACATAGGACGCAAGCTATGACAGCAGAGGGTCATGTTCACCAATCAGTATTTAGGCATCCACAGACTGGACCAGCTATTGTGGACAATGACTCACAAAGAGTGCAGGTGTGGAACAGAGGAACTGGCGAGAAATGAAACTTGTCCTAATGTTGTTTTACGTGCAGCGTTTAGCAAGCTATGCACAGATAAGGTTGTGAGTCAGGTGGGAAGGGGAGAGGAAAGCATGAGCCACCACATCTATTCATGTGCGTGTGCATTGCGCGTACGGCATAACTCGCCAGGCGTGTGGTGTGTTCCAGCCGAAGTTTTTCAATTTTTCTTTTCTTATTAACGGCTGTGGCCTACCAAAGAAGTACTAAGCGAATACACTGACAAACGCGGATAAGCGACTTTGTGTTATACTATTTAAAGATAATGAAGTTAATTATTTAGAAACTAATATTATAGTTGGTTTTGAACCAAAAACAATGGATGGGTTTAATTTATAAAAATTGATACCTGCCAGTGCTGAAGTTTGGAAGTAGGTATTGAATCTGCTCTGCGGCGTGAGGCGCCAGCACTTGATGCTAGCCCTCAGTGATAGGGCGTAGGAATACGTCGACACTGTTGTCTCTAGGTCCAATTTACTAATAAATTACACTTAATTTGCGAGTTCACATAATCGAGTTTTATTGTTGCTTGAACAGGTTAATGGTACATGAACTCACGAGACAAACTCCCCTCCCCTTTTTCTATGTAGGCTACGTATGGTTTGACGCCGCGATTGGCGTCGTGGGGGGAGGGGGGGAAGGATTCTTCACACCTGGTGTAGAACTACTTATCTGACACTGCGGCGCTGTCTTCCCTCGGCTGGCGACTTGGAACTGCTCCGGCGCTTGGTGGGGCGTCCCGACGCCTGCTCTCGGAACTCCTCCTCCCGGGTCCACTCAGCACTCTTCGTTTGGCGAAGGCCGGCTGCCGTTTTCTCGGACTCTTCCCGCCGTACGTCCCGTTTGACGGCCTCCGACTGAGGTCCACGTCTTGATGCATTTGGCGAACTCGTTTTCTCTCGGCTCCCGGTCCACCCTTCTCGTTTGACGAAGTCTGACTGACTTTTCTCGGATTCTTCCCGCCGCACGTCCCGCTTGACGGCCTCCGACTGAGGTCGACGTCGTGATGCATTCTCGATCCTCGACTGACTCCAACTGAATGCCTGACTGCTCGATCCTCCACTGACTGATCCGTTCCTCCCTCCTTCTCGTGGTTTAGTAGGCTCCATCGCCATATTCAACTTGCTCCGTCCCTGCACGTGGCCGGGGTGCTTGCCGCGTCCCCCCTGAGTCGTAAAACACGTGGCCGCTGCTCCTGTGGTCCGCAGTCGGCCTGGCGTCGCCCCTTGATTCTGGCCTGGAAGTTTATTGTTCCGTTCTTCACGTGCGGGAACTGTTGGGTGGCGTCTTTGGTTCGGCGCACTTATGCCTCCGGATATTGCAGCTATTCTCCCAGCACGCCCGCTAAGAGCTCTCAATGTGTATTGCTGACACTAGCCCGGGACAGACTCAGCCGCTGGTGTGGGCTCTCGGTGTCCCTTGGGCAGCTGCAAAACGCAGCTGTGTCCACGCCCTGGTGCCTTCCGTTGTCTCCGGATGTCGTCTGCACGTGCAGGAAACGTTGCACGTGCAGGAACATTTGGTAGCCTGCCTTTGCATCTGCGAGGCGCTGCGAGGCGCGGTTGCACCTTCCTGGCGGTATTCTTTTGGCACGTCCACAAAACCCTTAATCCTTATTGCGGTCGTCTGCCTGCGAGCTTCGCCAGAGCGTGTATTCTGACGAATAAAATATAGGGACGCAGAATGCTTCAACTCCCCACCGCTCTCTTCGTCAGTGCACGCTCTTACATTTCTTCCTCTTATGGTTGTCTTCTGGGCTAACCGCGGTTCTGTGCGCGTGCACGCGGCGCTGCTCCCGCGCTATCGGGAGGTAGTGAAAACAGCTGGGGCGGTCTTCTGCTCCTGGCCTCGTTAGGGCGGAGAGGGGCGTTCCCCCCTCCGTACTCTGTCGCGTGGCACTCGGCAGTGCGTCTGAGGGAAAGTTAGGGCTTCTGCGTCACAAACCAGTTTGTAGGGGGTACACCCTCTTACAATTTGAGGAACATCGCAGGCCCGCAAACCCTGGGGACCGAGCTTCTACCTGCTCCTAATTCTCAGGCGGT
>NQII01000100.1:421234-431383 GCA_002778355.1 Clitarchus hookeri | reverse complement strand
GTTGCCAACAGGTTATGCGAGCAAGCTTCTCTTACTACTTAGGAACAAAAACCCTGTTATCTTATGAGCCTCTCTGCCGCTCCACACGAGCGTAAGCAACACTGACCCTCGCGGCAAAAATAAACACACTTTGTTTATGGCGGCTGGTAGGCCTCTCAACACGAAAAAAAACACATTGTTTTCTCCTCCGACCTTGTGACTCGTGACTCGTACCCGAAAGAAACAACTTACAATGGCTGAGGCTCTAAATCTCGAATTCTAATACATAGTTACACCTTTTTATCCACGTAACTTGCCAACGGTAAACAACAAGCGAACATCGGTAAACCCTAAATAGCCATTGCTACATAATGAGACTGATGAAGTGAAACATCGGAAAACAGTAATAACCACTCTCAAACCTAGCGGTAAACGACTGGTACATAACTGCACATTTCTCGGGATTAACACTNCGGTAAACAACAAGCGAACATCGGTAAACCCTAAATAACCATTGCTACATAATGAGACTGATGAAGTGAAACATCGGAAAACAGTAATAACCACTCTCAAACCTAGCGGTAAACGACTGGTACATAACTGCACATTTCTCGGGATTAACACTACCGTGCATGGCCCTGGCCGTGACGTGAACACACGTTATTTATGAGGGCAGGTAGGCCTCTCAAAGCAACCTTCCTGGCAGTCTTTTACTCACTTTGACTCTGGCGGTAAAAAAAAACTCATATTCCTATCTCGGCTAGTGGCTTAACTCTCGAATTTCACCTTGCAGACTAACCCTTGTTAAACATAACACCAACTCTGACGAGCTTAAATCACGCGAATGTAAACGTCTTTGGATTACTGCGGCACTGCTACTTTACCGCCTAAAACCACTACATACCTTAAGAATTTCTTATTAAAACTCTAGGCTAAAGATTGTAATGTTCCGTCTTATTTACTTCCGTATTTATAATAATGTAGCCGCACAGTTGGGCGCCATCTTGTAACGTTGCGGAAGTATTACCCTGCCGAATGTTTACGTTGCCACGGCTTGCTCATAGGTAGAATACGAGACTCAGTACCAGGTGACGCCGATTAATTAAAAAGAAGAAGTTCCAGATTAGTTTGCTTTATACTTTATTTATCATTGAAGTTTCACAGTGCACAGACGACTTTCCAGAGTACGAACTTTCACAATCAGTTATACCAGTGCAGAAAACATCGCCACAGTAGTTTACGGTTTATTAATGTCTCAAACTTACATCGCACGACTAAGTTACTGAGGCAGGAGAGGGATGTTCATTCCCTCCTGGCACCCTAACGACCCACTCCTTTCGGGCTGGTGCGTCTTCTCACGCCCGACGCGTCTTCTTCGACGGTTGGTGATTTTCTCTTTAGGCGATAGGCACCACCAGTATATATTAGGCAGGCCTATCTCCCCCTTCTCCTAAGATAAGCGCATGGCCTCCGGCATCTGCCAGTAGCGTCATCCAAAACTACGCTGTGTCCCGCGCTCACAACATGTTATTGTACCCGCAACGGCCGCATAACCAAAACAACAACTTTCGAAACTAGACGGTAAACGGACTCCTGTTATAACGTAAACAGCACACGTCTGCTCTACAAACAAACACGGAAAACGAACCACCGCGGCTTTAACTTGAAACCTGACAAAATATTACGAAGCTTTCCAAAGCTAAATACACACGAAAGAATTTTACACCCGTGTCCCGAAAAATTAAGTATACTGCGTCATTACAAGATTTCAAAAAGACCGTACAAATTTTTGCCACTTGTAGAAATTTTTCCAAAAAAATTTTTTTTTTCAGAACTTTAAAATCACCGGTTAACCTATAAATCGGTCTCTTAAACACAATTCAAGTTATCTCGGACCTTTTTAACAACATAGCCTTCCGTTATACCCCTCTTGCATCATCAAAATAAAACATATAATTTTCCCGACACTCAGCCTGTAATCCCCACGTCTCTCGCGTCACACATGTCTGCGCGGCCAGCTTGCGTGCGGTGGGAGCTCCGTCATTGGCCGGGGCTAGGCCACCCACGGTCCTCTAACCTCGTGGAATCAAATTACTAATTCTTACTCGTTTTTCAAGCGATATTTACTAACCTACGGCCTTTTCTGTAGTAATACGTAACAAATATAAAAACGACTCACTTAAAACCATTAAAACGGTTACGCCATATCCACACAATGGTATAACAAAAACGTATTATAAAATTACAGCCAACGTCATAAGCCATGACAATTAAGAAATTAAATAACTCACATATGGTTCTCTACACTATATTTAGTAGGCAGCTTTTTCCCGTAACACTTTATATACTATATACCTCCAGTAACAGGTATATGAAAATTAATTCTTAGCAACTTAACCAAACTTTGGCAATTAAAAAGTATTAAGGTTATTGCCACTGTCTGTGTAGTGACAGGTTGCAATTTTTACTGGCATTTCTTACTGGTATATGTTGGGTTATCTTTTAACACACTCGTAAACAATGCTTTACAGTGGTAAACAAAAAGTAAACAAAATACAAACATCGGTGAACATCTATTAATTTGGGACACACAAGTGCAAACAATCATTAACTGGCAAACAGTGCTACTGATGAATTTAGCTCGGGTACAATGAGACAGATGTCCTGCCTTTTTTTGTTGCGGACTTTCGTGGTTTTCATTGTGCATGTTTGAACACATAATTACACCACTCTAGAAACGGGGCTGGAGGCCTCTTGACACCTAGCACTCCTGGTACGGTCTTGAAATTAATGAAACTAATCTGTCACTTTGCACTCGGTAAACAAAATATCTTCTTCTGCACGGTCTCGCCTTTGTTTCACTAAGAAGAGGGGGGGGGGTGTAGTGTGGTAGGCACTTTACCTGCTGCTGACCGCCTTCACGGCCCCTGGAATAGGCGGGGCCTGGAGAAGTCCCGTCAGTTGTTTACTTACGGCTGGCTTGAAAGAGACCGCCTGCTGTGGGGAGGGGGGAGCCCCCCCCCCTTCCATCTCTCGTTCAGTTGACGGCTGCAGGCTGCTGTCTCGTCCCGCCGATTAGTCGGGTCTGCATGGTACTGCCTCGCCTCGCTGAAGTTTGCTGGGTTCGACTCTCTGCCGATGCAGCTCCCTCCACTTTCTTCCCTCTTCATTTTCTCCGCGGCTGCTTCCTCTCGCGTCATTGCCTCCCACGTCTATCCCCGCGTGCGCTGGACAGCCGTTTCTAGCGTTTCTCTTCGCTTGCCTCTCTTCGCCTTCTATTCCCGTGCGCGCAAGAGTTTCGGCCTCCTTCATCCTTCGTTCGCGTTGGGTCACACTTCTCGTTGTCCGCTTCCCATGGGTATTCCCGTGCGCACTAGGTTTCGCGGCGCCGAAGTCACCTATTAAACTCCTGTGCGCACTCGCTCGTGTTTGCTATAGTTAATTTATCTTCGGGCACCGACTGCGCGATCTTACTGGGTTTATTTTGCGTTTTGCGTTTACCCCTATCTCGCAGTCTCTGTGCCATACAGTGAACTATTTTCCTGCCCTTTTCTCTGCCGCTCATCCGAGTGGTCTTATGGCTGGCGGAAATACTGGTATACTTGTTCGGAAAGTGTCACTATTCCCCATCCAGGGAATATTTCACCGGCGCTCCGGTTACTGTAATTTTGTTTATCTTCTGGCACCGACTGCGCGATATTACTGGGTTTGTTTTGGCATCTTGCGTTTACCCCTATCTCTCAGTCTCTGTACCATAAAGTGAACAATTTTTCCTGCCCTTTCTCTGCCGCTCATCCCAGTGGTCTTATGGCGGGCGGAAATACTGGTATACTTGTTCGGAAAGTAAGTGTCACTATTCCCCATCCAGGGAATCAGTACCTACTTTTTCCTACTTTAATTCGTCGGCGCGGTATTTGTCCTGTCCGCCTGACACCACGCCACTCCCACCATCTTGTGAAAGTGACCACTCTCCGCTAATACATCCTCTTGCCCGTTCCTGGCACGTCCTCCTGCCCGCTACTGGCATACGCTCCACGTTTCCGCTCCCGTTCGCTAATTTATGCATCGTTTCTCTCGTCGTTTGTTGGCACGGTTATTTACCTGTCTGCCTGACACCACGTCACTCCCACCATCCAGTGAAAGTGACCTATCTTCTCTAATACGTCCTCCTGCCCGCTCCTGGCATCCGCTCCGCGTTTCCTCTCCCGTTCGCTAACTTCTGCTTCGTTAATTGGGACTTCTTAAAGTAATATTGTTGTACGCTACAGAGTGTTTTGTCATGGCCTCCCTGAAGTCTGTGTTTAGCCTGGCTAGCTTGTTATTGTTCACCTTCTGGTGACCTAGTAACCCACTGGGGGTTTCTATTTTTCTCCGCGCACATCTGCGGCCTGCCATTTCTCGTCTGCTTTATTGCCTCCTCTGCTCCCTTCTCGGTTCTATTGTCGGTACTGGGCTGGGCACCACGAGGGTTAATTGTATTTTTATTTTTATTTTATGACCCCCTCGAAGTCGTAAATGTGCTAGCTCTCGGGGCGAGATCCCTTTTCTCCCAGGTGGTTCAGTTTGTCCTTGCTTCCGTCTATACAGACTTCAGCGTGCCCCTTAGTTGGGCGCCAAAATTGATACCTGCCAACGCTGAAGTTTGGAAGTAGGTATTGAATCTGCTCTGCGGCGTGAGGCGCCAGCACTTGATGCTAGCCCTCAGTGATAGGGCGTAGGAATACGTCGACACTGTTGTCTCTAGGTCCAATTTACTAATAAATTACACTTTATTTGCGAGTTCACATAATCGAGTTTTATTGTTGCTTGAACAGGTTAACTGGTACATGAACTCACGAGACAAACTCCCCTCCCCTTTTTCTATGTAGGCTACGTATGGTTTGACGCCGCGATTGGCGTCGTTGGGGGGGGGCAGGATTCTTCACACCTGGTGTAGAACTACTTATCTGACACTGCGGCGCTGTCTTCCCTTGGCTGGCGACTTGGAACTGCTCCGGCGCTTGGTGGGGCGTCCCGACGCCTGCTCTCGGAACTCCTCCTCCCGGGTCCACTCAGCACTTCTCGTTTGACGAAGTCTGACTGACTTTTCTCGGATTCTTCCCGCCGCACGTCCCGATTGACGGTCTCCGACTGAGGTCGACGTCGTGATGCATTCTCGATCCTCGACTGACTCCAACTGACTGCCTGACTGCTCGATCCTCCACTGACTGATCCGTTCCTCCCTCCTTCTCGTGGTTTTGTAGGCTCCATCGCCATATTCAACTTGCACCGTCCCTGCACGTGGCCGGGGTGCTTGCCGCGTCCCCCCTGAGTCGTAAAACACGAGGCCGCTGCTCCTGTGGTCCACAGTCGGCCTGGCGTTGCCCCTTGATTCTGGCCTGGAAGTTTATTGTTCCGTTATGCACATGCGGGAACTCTTGTGTGGCCTCTTTGGTTCGGCGCACTTATGCCTCCGGATATTGCCGCTATTCTCCCAGCACGCCCGCTAAAAGCTCTCAGTGTTTATTGCTGACACTAGCCCGGGACAGACTCAGCCGCTGGTGTGGTCTCTCGGTGTCCCTTGGGCAGCTGCAAAACGCAGCTGTGTCCGCGCCCTCGTGCTTTCCGTTGTCTCCGGATGTCGTCTGCACGTGCAGGAAACGTTGCACGTGCAGGAACATTTGGTAGCCCGCCTTTGCATCTGCGAGGCGCAGTTGCGCCTTCCTGGCGGTATTCTTTTGGCACGTCCACAAAACCCTTAATCCTTATTGCGGTCGTCTGCCTGCGAGCTTCGCCAGAGCGTGTGTTCTGACAAATAAAATATAGGGATGCAGAATGCGTCAACCTTATCCATTGTTTTATAAAATTTATAATAAAAGTTTAAATTATATATTATTTTAGAACAAACAGATGAAAATGGAAATTAATAGATTTTAATAGTTCTGACAGGGTGTTCAGTGATGGGAAATGTGGGGAAAGTGGGAAATGAACAGGTTTTGAATTGATGAGGGAAATGTACAGGAATTTTTGTGAATGGCGTGGTTTTTTCTTGTGCATGAAATCTGCATTAGAACTTCAGAAACTGTGCCAAGGGAACCTAACTGTAATGATTCTACACCACCTTTAAAAGTTGAACTGCCATAGCGTGTTTTAATAATATCATGTTTAGGCAAAGAGAAAGTAGGAAATAATAAAAGGATGCCCGCGGAGTTCCTTGCTGTGAAGGATGAGGTTGGCTGGTGTTGGTTTATTGCAGCAGGGACTAGAAAGCAGGTGGGGTAAGAATGCCTGTATTTGACCCACGGCCTGAGCCAGAGGCCATGTTCGAATTGACCATTTAATATAACAGTATTTAAGTTTTTAGTTGTGTTCAATTTGGACGCTATCAATAGTTACTTGTTTAAAGATGGTTGCAATTTGGTAATTAAGTATTTTAGTATGTTTCGTTACATACTAAAAACTAAATTTTAAAATACCAAATTCTTCATAATTTTAGTAGACTAATTCTGGTCACCTGACTTTTTAGTAAACCGCAAGTGCCAATTCATACATGGCCTGAGATTGGCTGTTGGCCATAAAGTTGATGTGTGATGGCCAGGTTAAGGTGATGCACATCGCACACGAGCAAGGGTTTCAGGTCAGTGGCACGGGTTCCGTGCAGGCCCTAATGTGGGGGAGTTTGCATTATCTCGCGTGCTTAACCTTAACTGGTCCCTTTTTTCTACAGGGTTTGATGGGTAAGCCGTCTGCTGGGTACGAAATCAGGTGTTACACTGAGAGACCTCCGGGTGACTGGGATACGTGCCGATGATGGCTTACCTTGTTCGGGCCTTACCCAGGATTGACTGGTGGCTGGAAGCTTTTGCCGCAGGACTGTGCCCCCTTCTAGGGCTTCAGGCAGTAGAGTCGACTTCCTGCTGGTACTCAATGACACCTCGTTGCTGCAATCCCGTTTATTAAGTTTTCCCGTAAGAGTTGTTTTTTTTTTTTTTTTTGGACAATCTTGACAACTATTCTATATAAACAATATAAAAAAAACCTGCATACTGTGACTCTTAAAACATAAATTTACCACATACATTGATCAATTATTCTGCCCGAAAGCCAAAATATATTCGGAACAATCGTTTAGCTATGAAATACAGTGGATTTTCTATCATTTGTTTCCGTTACTTATGTTTTACGGTATTTCTCATTGGTACATTCACCAAAGATTGTGCACATAGTAACGTGGCACGCGCACAGTTATAGCTGGCTTTAAGATGCCACTCGACTATAACTTACCACTCGACTAGCTCAAGATGGAGTAACACGAGACTCTGTAAAATGGACGCCAATTATATATTAAATAAAGTCAAGTTCCGGTGTATTTGTTTTATACTTTATTTACCAGTCAAGTGACACAGTTCACATACGATCTTCAGGTATGCAGAGTACGAACTGTTCACAGATAAATAGACAAGTGCAGAACAGTGCCACAGTCGTTGAATTAACTCATTTCTTAAAAACTTACATCGCAAGAAGAAGTTAAGAAGGCAGGAGGGACATTTTTTCCCTCCTGGCACCCTAGCGACCTCCCACACTGGCGGAAATACTTTAATTGAATTGAAAGTTCAAGCCAAAAAGAAATTAAGTGAAAAAAGATTTAGCGGTCGCGGGTGCTTGCCGGTGTGGGTGAAGCTCGTCACGCCCGATGCGTCTTCTGTGACGGTTGGTTACTTTTCTTTTTTAGGCGATAGACACCCAGAGTATTTATTCTGCGGGCCTATCGCCCCCCCCCCCCCCCCCNGCTCTCCACACGTTATCAAAACTGCGTCATAGGTACTTGTCGAGCAATTTGAAAAAAGCTAATCTAATGCTGACGCTTAACAAAAACTCCAACTTTCAAAATGGCAACCGGATTCCTGATAAACGTAAAACAGCAAACTTATTCCCGATAAACAAACTATCACTGCAAAACAAACCACCACGGCTTTTAATTTCAAACCCGATAAAAAATATTACGAAGCTTAGCAAAACAAAAGAAAATCCAACACGTGTCCCGAATATTAATAATACTGCGTCATTACCTTACCCTTCTCGGTTTGGGAAAGATTTTGAAGAAATCTTTCCCAAAGCGAAACCTATCTTGTATGCTGCTACTCTGTAAACCACTGTGCCTCTGCTCCTTGAAAACAATTTGCATATATAACATGGTAATTAACTCCTAACGAAATTATTTACTTCGCCTGTTGAAGAGTAACAAGATATTTATGGAGATGCTGCAAGAAAATCATACCTTTCACTGGTTTCAATTAGTTACCTGTTGTTGTAATTTGTGGTTGAGGGTGTATTTCCAACCTGTGCCATTGATGATTCATTATGGGTTGCTCCCCTTTGGTTCCTCACTGGGATCAGCACACACACTTCCAAAAGGAGACCCAGGTCTGCCCAAAACTATAAAAAAGCCACTGCGACTACCTCTCACTAGGCCAGTGCTGACTATAAAAAAGGACCCCAGACCTGTCCCAATCCAAATACACTTACTCCTTGTGCCACTGATCCCAGGACACCATAAACTGCAGCAACATCTCCCAACTACCTATGCAGATACTTAAGGCTCAATACTATACAACACCTCAAACTTTGGAAATTTAGGTAACATTTACTGCATCTTAATTAATCTTCCTTATAATTCCTATTGTCAACTCTTAATACAAAATAACATAATACAAAATAACAGTAATTATTTGTTTTTTTATGTTACACAATTTTCAAATGTAAAATAAAACTTACTAACATTTATATAGCACTTCCTGTTCGGTACTCTGCATAAATAAATCACATTAGTTACAATAACACAACTGTTTACATAATTGAAAAGGTATATCTCAGTTCACAAAATCTTCACTAATACACTTTACTGTAATTATAATATTAGAATATTTTCCTTATCAATATATATGGTTTAATAATAAAGAGAATAGTTTCCTATATGTCCCTAAACAACTTTAAATATTATGCAGGGGTGTCGTCTTACCTGAAAATAATTGTAAAAACACCCATTTCAGCCATTTTCATTTTTAGAAAATGCACATTAAAAAGTGAAATATAATGCCGAAACGTGTTGTCAAATGTGTAATGGTTTTTACATGCTATTCCCAGGTATACTTTTTTTTACACAAATGAAACTGTTTTTAATAACAATTTTTTTTCTAACACTCAGGGCTCTGTTCTGCAGCCTAGTTAGTCGGAACCCCTAAGGGGTTACTCTTGAAAACTAAATACAGTAAATTTTTAATACCAGGTTGTTGAGAAGTAAATGGTAGTTTTTGTACATTGCACAACTGCTGGATTTCAGTAAATGGAGGAAACGTATCTCCAACTTTCAGAATAGTCTTTGTCTGTAGCAACACACCTCTGCCAATGATTAACAAGTCTCAATCCCTTCACAAAAAAAATGTGGTTCCCTTTAGGCAAGCAGGTCCAAGAATGTGCTTTATGCACTACCTCTGTTTTTGATCACACTCTGTTTCAGAAAGAATCTAAGATGCATAGACATACGGTCGTTTGATGGATATGGATGGTGTGCGGTGCAGGATTACTTTGTACTTCAGGAGACTTGTCTTTGTTTGCCAAGAGCAGATATTATTTCCTATTGACAAGGTGGATGATTTTTTACACATTTTCCATTTCTGTTAATCATGTCATGCATACTACAAGACAACTGTAATGGTTTGGCCCCAGTACTGTCCACCACACTAATTGTAGCAACAAAACTTTGTGTGGCAATCACCTCTGTTTTGGAAATTGTTACGGACTTTCACCACTATCCAACCCTTGCCTACTTTGCTTAAGATTTTTGTACAGGATACACTTCTCATTATGTGCTATGTGTAATAAACTAGGCGCTCATTGTGGGGGTAGCCCAGCACAGTATCCCAGGTGTCAACTTGATATTGTCAGTTTGTGTGTCTTACTTTGCCATTTTCTGTAGATTGTAAAAAATGTTTGAACTGGAAACACTGATGGCAGTGTGTGGATTTGTCTCAATCCATGCCTCTACCATCGTTTTGCAGACAATTTCTGTCACAATAATGACATTTTTCAAACCAATGATGCACTGTCCATTATAAAGTTGCATTTATGCCATTGCATGTCATTTTGAACTCATGCAACACAATTACACATGAATGATGCTTTTCTGACTTG
>NQII01000100.1:397054-420920 GCA_002778355.1 Clitarchus hookeri | reverse complement strand
CTGGTACACCTGCCTAATATCGTGTAGGGCCCCCGCGAGCACGCAAAAGTGTCGCAAGACGACGTGGCATGGACTAGACTTATGTTTGAAGGTATGCAGGAGGCAATTCACACCATGAATCCCTGCAGGACAGTCCACAAATCCAATCTACGCCAATTTGAGAAACGGTAGCACGTCTGTCACGTTTAATGATTCTTGTCAGTAGTTTTTCCCGTTCTTTCACAATCTTTTTCCGGCCGCAGCGATGTCAAAGATGTGATGTTTTACCGGATTGCCGATATTCACGTACACTTGTGAAATGATCGTACGTGAACATCTAAATATTATCGCTACCTCAGAGATGCTATGTCCCATCTCTCGTGCGCCGACTATAACACCACGTTCAAACTCACTTAAATCTTGATAACCTGCCATTGTAGCAGCAGTAACCAATCTAGCTGCAGACCGCACCGCATTACTCTGATTGGTTCCATACTTCTGTTATTTACATACGCACCCCTATGCCAGTTTTTTTGGCTCTTCAGTGTAAACATGAGAATGCTTTCAAAAGCCTAAGAATAGTAGTGCTCTGTAAAATTATAAACACTTTCCTACTGTGCAATATTATCTGTGCAATGTAGGTTCCTTACACAGTTTGGCAATTAGACAGTAGTAGTCCGTTCACTACATTGAGACAAAATTCTGATTAGTTTTGAACCTAAAGATTTGATTGAAATTACTGTGGGTCCATAAATTAAATTACAATTTATTACAAAATATTATGGCAGTGCAAATTATTCATAAATAAATCAATTTAATATTTTTTTCACATAAAATTATTGCTGTTGCTTATTGCAGTATTGCACAACAGTAGATGGTACAGCCCACATTAATAAAAAAGAAAAAAAAATTATGTTAACCTATTAAAGTAAACTTGTTAGAATAATTTTACAGTTTTGGTCCACATAAAGATACGTTCTAGGTTGAGCCCACATTAAAAGAAGTTGTCGAAATACAAACTGCAGAAAGGAGTTTGCAACATCAAGAATTTAAAGGTTGCATTAGCGTGAATAAATGCAAATTATTTACTGCTAATAGTCTTGCTTGCTTAAATCCTGCTGCATTCAATAGGTCATGTCTTGTGTTTTTTTCCTCTCCTCTCCCATCTTCATCCAGTTGATGTATGCTGTGAAGTGGACATTTGATAGGGTTGGACTGTCTTAACTTGTACTTGGGCTACCAACTTATTTTCTTGAGCAAATTGAATTTGACTGCTAGACTGTGGCGTGCATTGCACATACTGAACACTATTTGTACATAAATTTAAATTTCTGTATTTATTCACAACCAGCTACTTTATAGTTTTCTCCAATAGCAGTGCTTGAAGAGGCATCCTTGGTGCCAAGTAATTAAAAAACATGTTTTTGAAGTGAAATAATTATTGTGCACAGCCAAAATCAGAAATGGTGGCTACTATATGCTGTGTTGGACTGTGTGTTGATCCCATGCAATATTTATGCATTAGCCTTTACATATAATATCATTAAATTTAATATAGTAGTAAAAAATGCAATAATACACCAAACATGTAATTTTGAAAAGTGGTACAAAATCAATGAAAACAACTAATCATAATATCAGTTTCCTTAGATGTGTATGATGTAAGTAAATTTTTGGGGTATGTTGCAGTCTCCACACCAAGGCTGTCAGATCATGGTGGCAAGTCTGCGTTCAAAGTTTAATGCACTGCTACAACAGTCCACTGAAACAAAATCTGACAGCCATGAGGAGACACTGACACCTGGCCAGATGCTGTTGATGGGTTTCAATGGCCTCTTCGAGAAGCTGCATGTGGACGGTAACACACTTGTCTCAACGCTTGACTCCTTGGATACCCCTTCTTGCTGGAAGAAAGTTGACCAAGTCCGTGAAGCCAAGAGCATGGCAGTGAGTAAAATTTTACATATGTTTTGGGATTTTTGTTCTTCTTAAGAGTGCAGTGACTTTTTTGATAGTACAGAAAAAAATTATTACATACAAATTATTTTCTCTGTTTCATACCACATAAAGTAATCTGATATTATAGATCAACGGTTTTCAACCAGTGTGCCGCGTATGTTTTCAAGTGTGCTGCGAATTGTATGCCGCATTGAAATCATGAATAGCTATTTTAATGAGAAAAAAGTACGAAAACAATTGACTCGTAGCGTGTGCGCTTTTCGTTGTCAAGTTGTCATGGGAGCGGAGGGTATGGGGGGCGGGTGGAACGCTCTCTTGACGGGTGTTCCACTTGCCTGCGCACCGTTTGTTCTCGCGGCTGTCTCTCGTCACGTGCGTCACTTAGAAGTCCTCGCTGTATTATATCGCTCTCGCTGTATATGGTGTGAGTAATATATATATTTTTTAAATTTAAGTCTGTGTTTGGGTTCTGATAAGACGTTCAACATGGATAAATTCGTAACCCGTATATCGGCTAATGATCAACAATCATTGAGTCAACCCATTGAAAAGGAACAAAAACTAATGAATTTCAAACGATAATATCATGAAGACTATTTAAAGTTGGGGTTTACTTGGACAGGAGACAAAAATGAACCAAACCCTTGTTGTCTCGTTTGCGGATAAAAATTATCCAATGAAGCAATGGTTCCTAGTAAATTAAAGAGACACCTCTCTACAAAACATTCTTATCTCTTGGATAAGGACCTACAGTACTTTCAACGTTTGCTGAAATCACAAGCCCAGCAATCCACAAGTCTTACCAAGACAATGACTATCTCTGACAAGTGTCAAGAGGCAAGCTACCACGTGGGGGAACTTGTAGCAAAAAAACTGAAACCACACACTGTCGCAGAAAATTTAGTATTGCCAGCTTGTCGTCAGATTGTGAAGACCTTATTTGGGGTTGAAGCTGAAAAGGAGGTATTGAAAATTCCTTTGTCCGATAATACCATCAGCAGGCGCATAGAACACATGTCAGAAGATATTGAAGCACAAGTAATAGAAAAACTACAAATTTTTCGCACATTCGCCTTACAAGTTGATGAATCAACTGACATAAGTGGGAAGGCACATCTGCTGGCATTTATACGCATGATCGTTGAAGATGACATTATTGAAAACTTTCTTTGTTGCAAAGAACTGCCCGAAACAACAAGAGGTGAAGACATCTTTAATGTTTTGGATGCGTATTTGAAGTCCTTTGATTTATCATGGACCGATTGTATTGGAATATGTACCGACGGAGCACCTTCAATGACTGGTTCTGTAAAAGGGTTTGTTGCTTTGGTGAGGAAGATAAATCCAAATATTGTGCTGACCCACTGCTTTATTCATAGGGAAGCATTAGTATCAAAAACTCTGCCGGATGACTTAAAAACTGTGTTGGAAGATGTAGTGAAGGTTATAAATTTCATTAAAAGCCGTCCATTGAAATCTAGATTATTCAAACAAATTTGCCAAGATATGGATGCAGCCCACTACACGTTGCTTCTACACACCGAGGTAAGGTGGCTCTCAAGAGGACGTGTTTTGTCACGTGTATATGAACTGAAGGAAGAGCTATTGATATTCCTCACTTTGGAGACATCCGAGTTTGTTGATCTATTCAGCGACGATACATGGTGCACAAAATTGGCCTATCTGACAGATTTATTTGAACATCTTAAATTAAATGCAAGTATGCAGGGACGAAATGAGAATATTTTAACGTATTCAGATAAAATAAAAGGTTTCACAGAAAAATTAACTCTATGGAAAAATCATATTCACCAGGGTATTCTGTCCATGTTCCTGCACACAGCGTCCAGAAATGTAGATTCTACAATGAGATCTATGATAAATGATACATTAGCATTGTTTGAAAAAAAAAAATGCAAATACTTTCCCAATATCGAGGTAAAGGATTTTGACTGGGTAAGAGACCCCTTCAATATTTCACTCAGCAGCTTGGTTGGTTTTGGATTGGGAGAGAGAGAACAGTTTTGTGAGTTAAAGAATGACCGCACTTTGCTATTAAAACTACAGGAACTGAATGTAAACAAATTCTGGTCGTATATTTCATCGGAATATCCAGAACTAAGTAAAAAAGCGCTCACTGCCCTTTCGCCATTTTCGACTTCATACCTCTGCGAACAAGGATTTTCAGCATTGACGAATATAAAAAGTAAAAAATGTGAACGTCTTCTATCTGTCGAAGAAGAGCTTCGAGTGTGTTTGTCGACAATTCGCCCAATAATAATAAACCTTTGCTCCGTGCGCCAGGCTCAAATATCCCATTAATTAATAGATATTATTTAATACCTTCGTAGGCTTAATACAAATAATAAAGATTTAATTTTTAACCATGTATTTTTATTCACGTTGCTTTTTTGGGTTTCATATCCAAAGGGTGTCAACGGGACCGTATTACTAAGCCTCCGCTGTCCGTTATACATATTATGGGTATACTGTACGGAACCCTCCACGCGCCAGTCCGACTCTCACTTGGCTATTTTTTACTGATGTGCCGTGAAACTTTGATGAAACGAAAAGTGTGCCGTTAAAACCAAAAGGTTGAAAACTCCTGTTATAGATGGAACTTTCAATAAACAATCAAGAATGTTGGCACTTTTCTCAAACCTCTGTTTATAAGCACTCTTGCTTCCCCATAATCTGTCTGTATAATTGAGTTTTCTGTAAACCAGTCAGGGTGAATACCAACTGGGAAAACCAGGATTACTGGGGATGTAAATTTGACAAGACCTTAAATAAATTGGGAAAAACCAGGAATTCCTCTTCCAGGAATTTTGTGACACACTAATGTTCCTCTTTACGCATTGATGCTCTGCCAGTTTCATTTTGAGCACAAAGATAAGCGAGTAGTGAGTGAGCCGTTCTTCATCTTTAAACTTGCTTCTGCCCTAACCTTTTCCTCTCTTCCCTCCTTTTCCCAAACTCTGTAACTAGGTGTGTCCAGGAATGTTAGATGGTGGCTCAGAAATCCTGGTACACAATGAAAAACACTGGTGCAGAATTACATATTTACACTACAAAAAGAGCCAAGTCTTTTTTTCCCCGTATCTTCAATAAAGGAAGGTGAGACTCTGACTTTTGTTTTCTATAGATTTCTATTGATTGATAACATATGTTTAAACTGTGGTATTTTTGCATACAAGAACAAAATTATCTTGGTGCATTCACAGTACGAGTCCCTGATAACTGGTATGTATAACTGATATATGTACCAATAAATTGGTACATCTAACATTTATGGATGTGTCCACTCTTTGCTTTTTGCCCTTCCACCAAGACAAGTCGTACTGTCAATAACTTTGTGAGCGAAAGCAGGGTTCCCATGTCCTTTAGTCCTTGAAAAGTCCTTGCAATATTATTTGCTGGAAAGTGGTTAATTTTTATTGTGTTTATTTACGTGGTATTTATTTATAGCAAATTAAAGTTGTGTGTGGCCATTATATATACGGGAAAATATATGGTACCTAATAATTGTGTGTACTTTTTTGAGAGAATAAAAAATACATGTTTGTTCTGCTTATGATTATTATTGGCAGTTGGAACAATCATAAACCATATAATTTCAGTTTTAGTTAATCGCTGCCTCGTCTGGGCAATGTTTTGAGCTGCAACTATGTTGCAGTTGAATGTACAGTGGACATCCTATCTACAATTTTTTAGGGGACTGTCAAAACATTTCCATACATCCGGGATTTCAGTAGATGAGGGTTCTGACATGTACATCAATAAAGTACAACTTCAAACCTTATTAGACTTCATGTTGGGTATAATGAGAGCTGTACATTATCTGTGAATTAAGTTGAACTAATAAACACTATAAAAATGGGAATTTAAAAAAAATATGTTACTGTACTAGTATAACAGTAAATAAGCCATTACAAAACATTTCACCTCAACTCGTTCAACTCCTGTGTGGTGGCGTGATTTTAGAATAAAACCACAGCCACCACATGCTTGTTGTATGAGGCGACTAATCGGGACGCGGTCTGGCTTTGAAATTTCTTTGGACCATCATCTAATGCTTCTTTCTTCATATAAGGCCAGAGCAATGTGCTTCCTTCTGAGGGTCTGTCCTCACAAATGAGTGCTGCCTCCAAATTGTGTGACCATACGTGGTGCTTTGTTAGTGACAGTCTAGCAAAACTTTCTCACTGACCCAGCAGGCAAATCTAGGTGTGGAGCCTGTATCCACGTACTTGTACATCCACGTAGCACCAATTGGTGCCTTCTTGGCAGGAGGGGTGTGGTGGCCGACTAGCCCATGCGCCTAAACCTGCCGGGAAGACGGGTTACCGCTGTACGGAGGAGGCCGGTGTAATCAATTACAAGTCCCCTGAAGTGGCACCAAAGGGTGTCCTCTATAGTGGGGAGCCTGGGATGTTTTCCCAGGTAGGGGAATAAAATTGGCCTTGTTCAGGATGTACGATTTGCCCATGCTTTACCCTGGTGTACACTTCGGTGTGCTACTGGGGCAGTAATTTGCAGTGAATAGCGACAAAGTGTAGCTGTTCCTAAGTACCACCTAGGTCTGTGGGAGGTTGGTCCCCTCCTAACGGCACAGCCCGTGAGGTGTTTTAATTTTTAACTGCTGGCTTCTTTTCTTCTCTCTCCCCTCCCCCCTCCACCCACCCTTCCCCCTCCTCCAAGGACGAACGGCAGGTGGAGGCCGACGAGTCCCTAGTCCTAGTACGTGGGGGCCTACACCATGGCTTCCGAAAGCAGTCCCCAAAAGAATGACACCCTCAACAGCCACTTAAAACAGCACTGTGATGATACTGATATTGATTCTGCAGTGCATTAGTCTACAGCTGTTAAATTAACTACGCCACATTTTTTTGTGTTTCCGAGGTATAAAAGGGCACACTTTCGCAAAAGTGTTGCCTTTTGAATTGCAAAAAGTGATTGACGGAGCAGCTGGTGGTTGTGTTGTCAATTGTAAGAGAATCTGTGAAAGGCACACACTACTAGTTGAGATATCGAATGCTACCCAGTCGAGGGGCTCTTGGTGATGAAAACTTTCAATGGGGCAACTGCAAAGTTCCCTTTTGAGGTAAAGTCCCATGTGTCCCTCAACTCCAGCAAGGGCATCATCTGATGTCCCGAATTAATTGGCATCCCGGAAAAGAGATCCTTACATGAACTGCAAACTCTGTATGTCACTGATGTTCACCGTGTGCTGAAAACTGCTGATGGTGTTATTATTGAAGGTTCCTAGAAATAACAACACGTTAAGCACATTAGAAAGAAACTGTAATCACAAAAGACAAAAAGCACACTAGAACTCGTAGGCAAGGGAACAACAACAAAACAAAGAGGTATAAGCATAGACAAATGTACTTAAGACTATACAACTGAGTGACAGTTTGTCTCAACAGTTATGTCACCTACAGCCACTCTCATCTTGACTTTTGGTGTGCGTGACCTTCCCTCCGTTATCAAAGTAGGGTACTTGAATATGCATGTCAAGCAGTCCATTCCTGCTCCTCTACATTGCTACAGCCGTCAACAGTTTGGTCATTCTTCTGCAAAATGTCTGGATTCACCAGCTTATCCAAAGTGTGCTGACCCACCACATCCAGATACACCTCGGTGCAGCAAACTGTTGAAGTGTGTGAATTGCAGCAAAGGACATCCAGTCTGGTCAAAGGAGTGCCCTGTGTACCAGGAGGAGCATTCTGTTCAATGGATCAAGGCCACTGACAAGGTTTCCTTTGTTGAGGCATGGAAACGTTTCCATGCTCTCCAGGGTCTGAAGCCTTCTGTTCTTTACAGTGTTGTTGCCAATGCTCGACCAGCAGTTAAGGCTGCGTGTACACAGACAATCGATGTGGCTACCCAGACTGAAATGTCTGTGAGAACGCCAAAGCCAAGGAGTCCGGATGACCCGGACCACGTCTGTTGGTATACAATGTAGGCCAGCTGAAAAGAAACTGTCAAAACCTTCTGTTGTTGGCAAATCTCATCAGGAATCTATCAAAAAAAATTTGACAAGCCAAAGACTTCATCCCTTATATCCCTTCCTGCGAGTGACCATGATCCTGATTCGCCATCCTTTCTCCTCAGAGCCAGAAGCCGTGATGGCGGTTGATGTTGATTCCCAAAACACTGGTGAATGCTCAGGGGGCTTTAAGATTATGATAAACTGACATAGAGGGAACTTGAAGTAGTTGTTTCCACACACTTTCTTTCCATAACTTATGTTAATCATTCAGTGGAACTGCCATGGTTATTTCAATAATCTTTAATTGAAACAGCTTGTAGTGTCCCTCACCCCTAAACTCATTTGTCTTCAGGAAACACACTTTCTTCCCACTGATACAGCCTCCCTTCGAGATCACACGTTTTAAGTCCTGGATAACGTGTTGATGGACCATGCCTGTGACGGTGTCTGTTTTGTGGTCAAGCATTCAGTTTACCATAAAGCTGTTGCTCTTCGCACTGCTCTGCAGGCTGTGGCAGTCAGGGTTTTCTTCAGTATGTTTGTAGTGTATATGTACCTTCGCACTGGGCGTGTAAAGTCATCTAATTTTGAGGTCCTTTCATCTCAGCTCCCACCTCCATTTCTGATTGTTGACAACTTCAAAGCTAACCATCGGATATGGGGTTCAGACCGTAGGGACGGCTCTGGTTGTGTAGGAGAGTCATATCTCACCAGTTCTAATATTGCCCTGTTGAACACTGGTACTCCTACACACTTCACCGCCCATACTGTCACTTGTCCTGCATTAATCTTTCTTTTTGTATCCCAGCTTTGGTCACCCACTTTGATTGGTCTATTTACCCAGATCTCTGTGGAAGTGACCTTTACCCAATCATATTAGATCACCTGTCGTTTGCTGCCCCACCCATACCACCACGCTGGGTGCTTAAGAAAGCAGACTGGGCACATTTCCAGCATTCCCTCCACTTCACAGCTGAGGTTTCTCTTAGCGTGAACATGGCTGTGGAACTCTTCAACTCTATTGTCATGTCAGCTGGGGAGACTGCCATCCCCCAATCTTCACCTTGTGGTGTAGGCATGTCCCTTGGTGGACCAACGAATGCAGGGATACTGTCCGTGCCCGACGATATGCGTTCAGACGCTCTACTGCTCACCCCACTCAAGCTAAACTGGAGCTCTTCCGTGTCTGTCGGGCTCGCGCTCGACGTGTCATCAAGGACAGCCAGCGGAAATCCTGGAGTGACTTTATTTCTTCACTAATGGTACATGCTACCAGTAAGTTTATTTGGGACAATGTTCTGAAGTTATGCGGACAATTTCTTACCATACAGGTTTCCTTCTTTTGGGTCAATAACAATATTGTTACTGAGAGGACAATCGTAGCAAATTTATTGGGTCAATATTTTGCAGGTGTTTGGGCAGTTCACATTGCACTCCCTTATTTCGAGCCATCAAAGAGAAATGCTTGACAGTGGGTGTCCACTTTGGCATCTTGGGTGAGGAGGACTACAACCAGTCTTTTACTCTTCCTGATTGGAGCAGGCTTTATCACACTCAAAGTATTCATCTGTTGGCCCCGGCAATATCCATTGTGCTATGTCGCAATACCTACCACTTGTTGAGAAACTGTTTTTGCTGAGAATTTTTAATAATATTTGGATCTCTAATGTTTTTACCCTGAAGTAGTGCAAGTCAACTTTTGTACCAATTTTGAAACCAGGGAAGGTAATGGGAGTTGTTTCAAGCTATCGACCTATTTCCTTCACTAGCTGTGCCTGTAAGACCATGGGGTGTATGGTTAATAAGTGTGTGATGTACTCTTTGAGACTTTGCAGCTTTCATCGCCACTTCAGTGTGATTTCCGCCAAAATATTTCTGCAGTGGATCATTTTGGTCAGTTTGGAGGCTGCAATACAGACTACCTTTTTGCGAGACCAGCACCTTCTTGCTGTCTTCTTTGACCTGGAGAAGGCAAACGACACAACATGGTATCTTGCAACAGCTGTCCACTTGGGGATATCGAGGACACCTCCCTGGTTTCATTCAGAAATTTATGTAATTCTGTACCTTCAGGGTTTGCAATGATGCTTCCTACTCTCTGGAGTTTATTTAGGAGAATGGGTTTTCCACAGGGGAAAATATTGAGTATTAGCCGATTTGCTATTGCCATCAATGGCATTATGTCAGTCGTTCAGCCACCTGTGGAATGTGCACTGTATGTGGATTACTTTACCATTTTCTGATGTGCTGCGTGTCTTCGCGTAGCAGAACTTCAGGTCCAGCTTTCCGTCCACCGCCTTAGCAACTGGGCAGACAGATGTGGATTCCATTTTTCCGCCACCAAGACAAAAAGTAGTCCATTTCTGTTGAAGACGTGGCATCTTTCGTTCTCCCGAGATACTTTTGTGAGTGGTCGTGACTGGGGTGCTGACACGGTCACCCTTCTTCGGCTGTATCGTGCCCTGGTCCACAGCAAAGTAGTCTATGACAGTGTCGTTTATTCGTCTGCTAGGCCATCGGTACTAAAATCTTTAGCGAGTGTTCACCATGCTGGTATTTGCATTGCAACTGGTGATTTTTCACAAGCCAAGTTGTCACTCTTTGTTGTGTGGCTGGTGAACCTCCTCTGCATTACATGCGTGACCAACTGCTGCTTTCCTATGGTGTGCGAGTGCATTTGGTCTCTTTGTACCTCCGTCCGCCTCATGAACGATTGTACTCCTCTAGGTCAAGTTCTCCTCAGCCAGCGTCTGTCCACTTTGCACATGCTCTGAAACAGTATGACTTACCGCTGTATATGTTTCCTTTGCCTCGCCGTGAACAGCCATGGCTGGCGACACAAGTTGAGGTACGCCTCGACCTTGCGGAATTTCCTAAGATGACCACTTGTCCTGTTGTTTACGAGGGTTTTTTCTTGATCTCGTGGTTTTTGTGTTCTCAGGTTTTATTTGCTTTTTCACTGATGGTTCCAAATCAGAGATCTGGACTGGGTGCGCCTTTGTCACTGGTGCTTCTGAGTATCTTTTTGGACTTTATCCATCTTGCAGTATCTTAACTGCAGAGTTTTCTTTTAATTTCAAGGCTCTGTGTTTTATCAGTAGGGGGTTTCACTGTAAATACCTTGTGTGGTCCGATTCGATGAGTGGCTCGACAGTCATTTGATCTGCCCCACAGCTCATCCACTTCTTTCCATGATCCGGGAGAAGTTTACGGGGGCTGTGCGGATTGGTGTTTACGTTGTCTTTCTGTGGGTTCTAGGGCATGTGGGGATCCCTGGCAATGAAGCAGCAGATATAGCGGCTCGGGAGGCATGCAGTATTCCACCCTGTGACCCTCATGTCTGTGTGTGTGATGTGCTGTATGCATCCCATCGCCTTGTCTGGCATTCATGGCAGCGGGAGTGGACTTCTCTCCCACTGTCATACAAATTACAGGCCATGTCTGACTTGCCTGTTTGCACTCGTTCTGATGTTTCATGTACTCGCAGGGAATACGGTGTGCTTTCTCGACTTCACATTGCGTATACTTGTCTGACACACAAATATTTGCTTTGTGGTGAACCTCCTCTTTGTTGTGATTCCTGTGGCACTCCCTTAACTGTCCAGCACATTCTGGTGGAGTGTCACAGGTATGACCAGGCTCGTCAGACTTTTAATGATCTTTACGACCTATGGTGAATGCTGTCTGATGGGCGTACGTCTGTGTGCTGCGTATTCCCATTTTAACGCTCTACTGGTCTTTTTAATATGTTGTGATATGGTTTTTTAGTAGTTGTGTTAATGCTCCTCTGGCGTATTTATTCTTTTTTTTTTTTGCGACTGTTCTTTTGCCTTCTGTGGTGGTTTTTAATCTTTTTTTTTTCCTGATTTAATTTTTGCCTCCTGTGGAGGTTTTTAAATCTATTTTTGACCTGTGTTTCCTGCTGGTATTAACGATGCCGTTTTCAAGCACCCCCACATTTCCATTCACTCACTCATTCACCCCTGTGTATGATGTGCTGCATGCATTCTTTGGCCTTGTCTGGCAAGCTTGGCAGTGGGATTGAACTCCTCTCCCACTTTCTAACAATTTACATACCATTTCCGACTGGAGTGTTTGCACTCGTTCTGATGTTTCATGCACCCGCATGGAAGGTGTGCTTTCTCGATTTTACAATGGACACACTTGCCTGACACACAAATATCGGCATCGTGGCGAATCCCCTCCTGAGTGTTACTACCTTGTCTGTCCGGCACATTCTGGTGCAGTCTCGCAGGTATGACCAGTCTCGTAGGACTTTTTAATGTTCCTGGTGACCTACGGCAAATGCTGTGTAATGGGAGTATTTCTGGGAGTGGCGTATTCCCATTTTTACATGCGATGGGTCTTTTTAATATGTTGTGATATTTTTTTGTTCCTGTGTTGTTACGGCTCTGGAGTATTTTTTCCAGTTTTTTTTTTTGTGATTGTTCTTTTGCCTCCTGTGAAGTTTTTAATCTGTTTTTTTCCCTAAATTTTCTTTTTGCCTCCTGTGGATGTTTTTAATCTGTTTTTTTTACCTAAGTTTCTTGCGGGCGTTAACGACCACGTTTTCGTGCACTCCAACAATTCCACNTTTTTAATCTGTTTTTTTTACCTAAGTTTCTTGCGGGCGTTAACGACCACGTTTTCGTGCACTCCAACAATTCCACTCACGCATTCACCTAATAAGACATCCAACAAATCACAATGTCAACAACAGTAAAATTTAATGAAGTACATATTCAAGCAGGAACACAAAACAAGTCAACAATAGGACTTTGGTGAAGAAATGGGTAAAAATTAGAGATGAAACGAATAGTAATTTTGCCGGATACCGGATATTCGGCTGGGTCACAAGCCGGATGGCCGGATATCCGGCGGCCGAATATTCGGCAGGTCTGAGTGTGATTTCTTCTTAGAAGAAATATTCATGTCGCAACATGTTTGTTTTCCGACGCCGGCGCATAGATACTCGCGGGAGTGCAGTAAGCAGGCGGGAGGGGTAATGAATGAGTTCGCTCACTCATTTGTTTTGTTTTGTTTGAGCCGCCATTTGTTGACGTTCGGGTTTAGGTGAAATTAGTGAAAGCAAGTTACGAAAATGTCAGCGCGAAGTAAAAGATCCCCAATTTGGCAATATTTTGATATCAGCAATGACAACAATAAGTTTGCTGTGTGTTCGTTGTGCCAAATGCAAATCTCTCGTGGTGGAAAAGGAAAAAAAGCAGGTATGTATTCAATTATTTTATTATCGGATTTAGCTTTTTGTATCGAAAATATTCCGCAATTTAACGTGAATAAAATTTATTTCAAGTTGATCTACTAAATTTAATAATAAATAATGATCGTATTCGTAACTAGTTATGTAACCACGGAATTCGAGGGGTTTGTTTTAAAAGATATTATTTTAAGAAACTGCTGTCATACTTTCGTAGCCTTTCGTGAACTTCAAGTAAATTATAAATGGTTAATGGATAGTTAATTTATTGTTGTATAAACTAGTTTACTGATCCGAATTATTTCAAATCTTACTTCGCTTTTATTTATCGATTTTGTTTTAATCAATACGCTTATTTTTCTTTCAGGTACGTCAGCTATGAGTAACCATTTGAAATACAAACATCCGGATAAGTTCAACGAGATTCGTAAGGATAAGTCCGTGGTACTTGCTCCGCTGCCAGCAGCCAATGCTCACCCCGGTCCAAGTACATCGTCGACATCGACACAAAAACAATTAAGTTTGTCTGAATCATTTGAACGAAAATTATTATGGGATGTGAATGATGCAAAGGCCAAAAAGTATCATTATCTAATCACAGAAATGATTGCACTAGACAATGAGCCATTATCTATCGTGGAAAGAGTTGGATTCAAGAGATTCATGGAACAAGCGGTACCCCGCTATGAAATGCCGAGTCGCACCTATATTACTCAAACAATTGTTCCTGATATTTACGACCGAATTAAAACAAAAATTGCAGCAAATATAGCAAATGCTCTCGCGATTTCAGTGACTTCTGACGTTTGGACCTGTTTGCACAACAATGCGAGCTTTTTGAGCTTCACAGCTCATTGGTTGTCTTCTGATCTTCATCAGGAACATGCTGTTCTTGCTATGAAGCCATTCCCAGGATCCCATACTGGAGAAAATATAGCAAAAGAGCTTAATACGATCGCAGCTCGCTGGAACATTAACCAAAGTAAAATACATTTACTTATTCATGACAGTGGTGCTAACATGGTCAAGGGTGTTCGAGTGGCCGAGTATGATTCTGCTAGATGCTTCCTTCATTTACTTGAGAGGGTTGTCACAGTCTCGTTAAAGGTTCAACATGAAGTAGTGGAGATGATCGCTGCCGGTAGACGTCTTGTGACGCACTTCAACCATTCAGGTTTAGCTCATGAGAAACTGATCGAAATACAAAAAGAACTTTGTTTGCCACAGCACCAACTTGTTCAAGATGTAAGTACGCGGTGGAATTCTACCTATTATATGGAAGAACGGTTATTGGAGCAAAAACGGGGTATTTCTGTTTACGTAGCTGACCACGGCATACTTAATAACTTGACAGCTCAGCAATGGGAATTGATGGAACAGTGCGTCAAGCTTTTAAAACCTTTTGAGGAAATTACAAAAATCACCAGTTCCGGTCTCTCTTGCATATCAGAAGTTATTCCCCATGTTGCTGCTTTAAAGAAGTATTTGGACAAAGAAGAAACTGCAAAAATTACCCCTGATATACTGCATATGAGAGCCTCGTTAAGAGCTGAAATAGAAAGCCGTTTTAGCACCATAGGACAAGATCAAAATTTTTTGGTTGCAACGTTCCTCGATCCGAGGTTTAAGACCAACTTTTTCGGGGCACTTGAAGCTGAAAGTGCTAGGCAAAAAATTTTGTTGGAGTATTTAAAAATGACCTGTGATGATTCGTCTAACAGTGGATGTGATTCGCCATCTTCATCGCCGGCTAAGAGACGTAGAGTTGATGAGGCGGGATCGACTACAACACGCGAGGCTCACGACACATTTTGGAATTGTTTTGATGAAGTGGCGAATGAAAATAATAGATTGTGTCAGTATCAAGAGAAAAGCGCGATTGCAAATGAAATTGATTATTATTTAAAAACAGCTCGTATTGATCGTAGCTCCGACCCTTACTTTTGGTGGAGTGTCAATACAAACCAATATCCAAATTTGTCAAAATTTGCTAAAATTTATCTTTCAGCTCCATGCAGCAGCGTCTATAGTGAAAGGTTGTTTTCTGAAGCCGGCCTTGTCTATGAAAACAAGCGCAATCGCTTATTGCCATTACACGCAGAACAAATTGTGTTCATCCATCACAATTTGCCTTTAGTTAATTTTGAATATTAATAAATTGTGTTTAATATTCATAATAAAGAAACCACCTTAACTTATTGATTTTCATTTGTTTGGCATGAATTTTAGAATGGGTTAAATATTATACCTATCTAATGTGGACAGTAGTTGCATTTATTGCATAAATTTAATCCAACTTTGATATTTTTGTACTATCCGGTATCCGGCCGAACCGAATATTGACTCACTATCCGGTATCCGGCCGAAATAGAACAAAGGGCCGGATAACGGATAGTAACCGGATATCCGTTTCATCTCTAGTAAAAATATTAAATACACTGACATATACTTCAACAATAGGAATAATTTTAGAAGCATGTGATGACAACGTGTGACAACAATAAGGTAGCAGAAAACTAGCTTAAGTCAACACTTCAATGATAGAAAGAGTAATCTTAAAGAATGGTTTCTGAATGTTAATTGAGCTATACATTGCTTTAACAAGGCCTGCTCTGTTGTAAATGTGCAGTCATGTAATATTATGTTAAGTTTTTAGTGTACGAAAAAAAAATCTGAACTTCCCAAGTGTATATAAACAGCAATAGATTGGGTTGAATGTATTAGGCATCTTCCGATGTGCATGGGCTTACAGTGTTTGAACCATGTGTTTCTGTGATTTTGCCTTGCATGGTTCGGATAAATAAAAATTAAGGCAACGAAAGTAGTTACCATTCATTGTTTACACAAATTGCCATGTTGCTGTCCTTGATCCTAATGGCTAAATGCTGTGAACGATATAAAAACAGTATGCCGCATCCTCTGTTACCATTAGCATGGAAAATTTGTACTCTGGTATCTTTCGTTCCAGGGTTGTGTAGTACATAGTGAAAGGAGTGTTGCTGTGTTTGCTATTGGTAATTTCCTAACTACCATGTGAAGAATTTTGATTTACAAATGGAGCACGAACAGTGTTCTGATGTTAGATAAAGTTAGATACGGCACAGTCTTCTACAGTATGGCAGGTCACCACATTTCATGTTACCTGGCATACTATGTTTCACAATCAGTTCCCAGACAAATGCGGGCATATGCACAACTTACTTTTCTCCACCGAGGAGTTTTATCTGCCACAAACACAGGCGAGTATGATAACATAACTGTTGCTTAAAATAGTTGACTATTGCAGTAGGTCATTTTACAATACCATTCTTACCCTTTATTTTAATAATATTTTTCCAGCTTGTAATTGGGCGATCACTCGATGGCAAGTGCTTCCTTCCCTTTTTCCTTTTCACTTGCCAGTCCTTTCCTTAATCACCCAACCCTTTTCACCATAACCAACAAATCCCACAACACATCCCACACCCTCACTGTTCTTACCAGCATTGACTGCCTTCCCCTTTCCATGTCTCTATAACCTCTGAAACTTTATACTGTTTGTACCTTATTGACCTAAATCANCTTTATTGACTGCCTTCCCCTTTCCATGTCTCTATAACCTCTGAAACTTTATACTGTTTGTACCTTATTGACCTAAATCACAGCCACAACATAGTTATTCCATGCAAAATCTGTGCCACTCTGCTTTCTGAGGCATGANCACAGCCACAACATAGTTATTCCATGCAAAATCTGTGCCACTCTGCTTTCTGAGGCATGAGCAATAGCGAGCACATAGAGTCACATCAATTTAACTGCTTCATATTGTTTTCCTGGATCATTGCATAAACTTTTTCATACAAATGTTATAAAAAAAAAAGGTAAATCAATGCTGCCTCACTTACACTATTGCTCACACACTGGGAACCAAAGTCGGACTGATTTGGCATGAAATCACAGTTTTAGGGCTACTTGTAGAATTTTGTGGCTTTTTTTTATTAACTATTTAATGATTTTCTTGGGCCCTATTTTCTTAGTGTTTTTTTACGTATTTTACCCCACAGTTTTCCTTTTTCATAGCTCTCCTCTCTAGTGTGTATCTTAGCTTGTACATGGCATATACTAATGCGACCATGGGATTATGCTTTAGTTATAAATAGTACTATCAATACATACCAATTTCTAGTTTCTAGTATTGTGAACCTTGATGAGCCCCTACTCTTCATTCTGAAACATTCACCAAATTCAAAATTGGATTTACCAAGGATAACAGTTCACATGGTAAGTCAAATTAATGTGTTCTCAGAACTTCCAGCTTAGAGAAGAAAAAACCCAAACATTAGGTCTAAGGGTTAGATGATGGTCATGTGCTACAATTGCAGACACTACTAGCACTGTGAAAACGGTTGACATTCTTGTAGACCATAGATGGGTGTCTTCTTTGGNGCTACAATTGCAGACACTACTAGCACTGTGAAAACGGTTGACATTCTTGTAGACCATAGATGGGTGTCTTCTTTGGATCAATATTTATTTTATTCCTGCTTTCCATAGTTGTCCCATCTTGTCAATGAAAATCGGCATATAACTTGCTGTGGAATTTAATCAACAGTATCAGGTACAATCAATTGGTTGTTGGAACATCCGTCATTCTTGGAACAAATGTGAGAATTCGTGCGGGGAAATACGAGTGCTGACAATACAACACAACACAAATACCGTATATTCCCAAATCTAAGACAATGTNACACAAATACCGTATATTCCCGAATCTAAGACAATGTTTTTTTTTTTCCAAATTAGTATTTCTGAAAAGCAGGGGTCATCTTAAATTTGCATTCTTAATTTTTAATTATATAATAATGATGGGAAATGATTTTGGAACAGGTATTGTGGATGATTGTGTTACTTCTATGGGGCAATGTTTTTGTACTGGGTAGTAGCAACAAACTATATGTTGAGTGCTTCATTGTGGAGACGAGTTGTACTATACTACTGCTCGTTGCAACTCGTTTACTGCAGTTTTTTTTAGCCTTGTTCACATTTTCTGTATATTACAAAGTGGAAGAAATGGCTGATCACATGGAGAAAAAAAGGTTCATAATTAAGTAAATTAAACAAAGGAGATGACAAAACAGTCAGTGAAGGTAGTGAAAGTGGGGGATGATTCTGAAGAAAGTGACTTAATCATTTTGAGATTTATTTTCTGTCCTGAAGACTTTACCTATTGATTAAGAAGCAAAATTCACAAACCATGGTTTGTCCTGTATATCAATGGCAAGTAAGTTATTGTAAGTTCAAATGTGTTGATCTTAAATTCAAAACTTCTGTGACTTTTCAGTTTTCTTAATTTTTTTTAGTTTTCATGATTTAGTTGCTAATAAACTACTGAAAATCTTTTTTCCCTAAATCTGTCTGCTTAGAGGATTTACTTAAATTTGAGGTCGTCTTAGATTCAGATATATATGGTAACATTACCTTAAAATGAACCACATGACATACACAATTCTAGAGCCCTTGGGAACCCCATAATACATTATGTCACATTTACTCCCCCACAAATTAAGTCATATATATTTTAGTTTGTAACACATTTAAATTATTCGGTANACATTATGTCACATTTACTCCCCCACAAATTAAGTCATATATATTTTAGTTTGTAACACATTTAAATTATTCGGTATCCAAAACCTAAATTCTATCCACGTGCTTACATAACCTCAACAAACATACAATAACCATGAAAAAAAATGGCTGAATTCATTTGCTACTACCACAGACTTTGTCGACATGCAGGTTACTACAACCTTGGGGGGAAAAAAAAGTAACCCAGAAGTCCTATACCAGTTTCTTCCTCCCTGACCAACACCATCAGCTGAACTGAGCAGCGCACCACAATAATAATAATAATCAGCGATGCGCTTGGCGTATGTCACGCCCAGTTTTTAGACATTTGCGTAAACAACCAGCTTTAAAACGATTGTTGCGGAAATCTTAAGTGACCAAAAGATATTTTGATTAATGCAATATCTGATAAACAATAAGTGTGTGTAGTATTACCGTTATTTATATAGTAATTTTGCTGGCTCCACTGAAAATTAACTCTAGATACAGTTTATGGGCACATGCATTTTCGTTACATCGAGAGTCCACTGTATTTTGAATTTAATTTCCCTGGGTTGCCAAGTACATCCGTGAAAATGCCAAGATAAAAGTGTGTTTTCAGTGATGTGTGGCTCTCTCACAATATTTATTCATTATGGTTACCTCAGTGTGGTGGCGGGGTTTTAGAATACCATTACAACCCCCCATGCTTGTTGTAAGAGGCGACTAATCACGACGCGGTCAGGAGATGAAATTTGTTCGGACCGTGATTTCTTACTTCTTTCTTCATCTTCTCTTTTGTCATCTGTTTCTTTCCATCTCACAAGCTCCTGTCGCATCTTCCCTCTCTACAGCATTGTCTCAGGCCAGGATGATGTCCTTCTTCCTAATGAGGGTCTGTCCTCACGAATGAGTGTTGCCTCCAAATTGTGTGACCATATGTGGTGCCTTTGTTAGTGATGGTCTAGCATACACTTTTCACTGGCCCAGCAGGCAAATCTAGGTGTGTAGTCCGTATCCACGTACGTACATGTACATCCACGTAGCACCAATTGGTGCCTTCTTGGCAGGAGGGGTTGTCTAGACCTGCCGGGAAGAAGTGTTGCCGCTGCCGGTGTAATCAACCACAAGTCCCCTGAAGTGGCACCAAAGGGTGTTCTCTATAGTGGGTAGCCTGGGGTGTTTTCCCGGGTAGGGCAATAAAACTGGTCTCGCTCAGGATGTACAATTTGCCTCTATTTGCCCTGATGTAAACTTTGGTATGCTACTGGGGCAGTAATTTGCAGTGAATAACGGCGAAGGTTAGCTGTTTCTACGTACTGCTTAGGTCTCTGGGAGGTTGGTCCCCCTCCTAAGTGTTGGCTTCTTTTCTTTTCCCCCCGAATGGCAGGCTGAGGCTGACGAGTCCCAGTACGGGGGGTGTACACCATTGCTTCCAAAAGCATTCCCCAAAAGGTTGGCACCCTCAACAGTCACCACTTAATACTGCACCGCGATGATACTGGTAGTGTCACCTTTCGAATTGCAGAAAGTGATTGACAGAGCAGCTGTGGTCCTGTTACTGACTACGAAAATCAATGATAAGCGCAAGTTTCTCATCGAGACATCGAATTCTGCCCAGTCGAGGGGGCTCTTGGTGATGAAGACATTCAGTGGGGCAACTAAAATTTCCCTTTTGAAGTCAAATCTCATGTGATGTGTCCCTCAACTCCAGCCAGGGCATCATCTGGTGTCCTGACCTAATTGACATCCCAGAAAGCGAAGTGTTAAACTAGGCTGAAAACTCAGTATGTCTCTGATGTTCGCTGTGTACTGAAGACTACTGATGGTGTTAGTCATCTACAGCGACTGTCATCTTGAATTTTGATGTGTGACCCTCCATCAGTTTTCAAAGTCGGCTACTTGAATATGTGTCTTTAGGAGTTTATTCCTGCTCCTCTACATTGCTACAATTGTTAACAGATTGGCCATTCATCTGCGAAATGTAAGAATTCAGCAACTTGTCCAAAGTCTGCTGACCCACAGCATCCTGATACCCCTCAGTGCAGCAAACCTCTGATTTGTGTGAACTGTAACAAAGGACACCTGGTCTGGGCAAAGGAGTGCCCAGTTTACCAGGAGAAGCATGCTGTTGAGCGGATCCGGACTAAGGACAAGGTTTCTTTTTTGAGACACGGAAATGATTCCTTGCTTTCCAGGGGCTTTCCTTGCTTGCCAATGCTCAACTAGCAGTAGAGGATGTGTGTACTCAGTCGATGTGGCTGCCCAGACAGAAGTGTCTGAGAGTGCACCAAAACCACAGCAAATTCTGGCTATCCGAACCACTACAGTAGGTATGCAGTGTAGACTAGCAGAAAAAACTGTCAAAGCCATATTTTGTTAACAAAACTCAGCAGCAAGCTACTGTGAAAAAATTTGACAAACCAAGGACCTCTATGCTTTTATCCCTCCTGTGTGAGAACCTGATATGCATTATCGCATTAACTTGCTAACTCGCCACTGATCTATAGACATGGGTGGGAAATTGAAATAATTGTTTCCTCACACTTAGTTTCCATAACTCGTGTCCCTCGTACAATAAAACTGCCATGGTTACATTCATAATTTTGAACTGAAACAGCTCCTAGTGTACCTCACCCCTACAGTCATTTGCTTTCAGGAAACATATTTTTGTCCCACTGATACTGCCTTCCTTATTTTTAAGTGGTGACACACTGTTCTTGACTCTCACAAATGGAAGGAAGGAAAATAATACAGAAAACTAAAACACACCTCAAAAAACCAATGGATTAGGTACAATCATATTTATCTCTTACTCGCTCATTGTATCATGGTTTGATGCAGCATAAGTCTTATTTTAACCCGCGGGTAGTCGCGCCTGGGTCGGAAAGACCCAGTACTCTAGTTTGTGTGTCATAACTGTTTTTGTGTTAGCTCATTCGTGTCGTCGCGCTAGGTACCTTCAAGTACCTTTATAGGCTATTGGCACACCCCGCCGCAACTAGTTCCCGCGCGGCGTTTGGATAATACAGACGTGTCAAGTGAGTATGGGTCGTTTCGACCCGTGCGCGACGTAATATGTAAGTGTAATTTTTTGATTTCAAAAATATTATTTCGATTTTATTTCTTTGTAGATATGGCGCGAAACTGTTTGAATGACCAAAGAATAGCAAACATTTTAGAAGAGGAAGACATTGAAGGTGAAATCGCTTCAGAAATTGAAGACCATTTGGAGATTGACAACTATGATTCAGATTCCTGTCAGAGTGGCGAAGATGAATTTCCNTCGCTTCAGAAATTGAAGACCATTTGGAGATTGACAACTATGATTCAGATTCCTGTCAGAGTGGTGAAGATGAATTTCCTGAGGACGATGAAGTTCCTGAACCTGAAGATTTTCGTTCCGGCAATGTGTCTGCCAATCTGCTGCAAAGAAGACCCGATCTGAATGATGTGCCTCTGAGTTACATCCGTCAAGGTTACTACCTGGGTAAGAATGGTGCTCATTGGAATATTGAAGAGCCTCCAAGAAATGTTCGCACCCGTAGTCACAATATCATAAGCCAAGTACCAGGGCCAATCAATGAAGCAAAAGATGCACTTACGCCTTCCGACTGCTGGTGTCTTATGTTTCCTGACAGTTTATTAGAACTAGTTGTAACATATACTAATATGTATATTGATACTATCCACGACAGATTCCAAAGAGAAAGAGACTGTTTGCCAACGGATGTGATGGAGTTGAAGGCACTACTTGGGCTTCTTTATTATTGTGGAAAACTTTGTGTAGCTCACTTGAATACTTTAGACTTGTGGGCAACTGATGGCACTGGATCAGACTTATGCATTGCTACAATGTCTCGCCAAAGATTCCACTTCTTACTTCGTTGTCTGAGATTTGATGATTTGAATACACGAGAAGAAAGGAGACAAAACTATAACTTTGCAGCAATCAGAGACTTCTTTATTCAATTCGATGCAATTATAAAAAAGCATTACTCTTTGGGAGATACAGTGACAATCGATGAAAAGCTTGAACCATTCCGTGGCCGTTGTCCATTTCGTCAATACATGCCCAATAAGCCCGCCAAATATGGGATTAAAATATTTGTAATGGCTGACTCAAGAACTTATTATACTGCCCGTCTAGAAGTTTACACTGGCAAGCAAAATGGAGGGACACATAGTGTGAGCAATTCTGCGTCCGATGTGGTAAAACGAATGGTTGAGCAAATCAGGGGCTCTCATCGGAACGTGGTGATGGATAACTGGTTCACAAGTTTCCCGTTGATGACCGAGTTGTTTGAAGATTATGGACTAACAGTTGTAGGAACTCTTCGTAAAAATAAACCAGAAATACCACCATGTTTTGTTGTTACACGACGGCGCGAAGAAAACACCACATACTTTGGCTTTCAGCATAATTGCACGTTGGTTTCCTATTCGCCAAAGAAAAGAAAAGTGGTGCTTCTTGCTTCAACAATGCATCATGATGCGAAAATAAATCCTGATACTGGAGAAAAACAGAAACCAGAAATCATAACAGATTACAATGCTCACAAGTGTGGTGTAGACGTCGTCGATGAGATGTGTGGCACTTACTCTGTCTCAAGGGTAAGCAAAAGATGGCCTCTAACTATATTTTTTGGACTCATGAATGTGGGAGCAATAAATGCGTATGTCATTTATAACGCAAACATGACTCGTTTACAAAAAGAAACTATAGCAAGACGCAACTTTTTGAAGGAAATCGCTATATTTCTGGTAAAACCACAGATAGAGAGGAGGTCTTCTATCACTACTTTGCCCCGACATATCCGAAACAGAATGTTTCAAGTACTTGGAAGAGAAGAAAATACAGACAGACCGGCCTTGCCAGGGTCTAGTAATGTGCGCGGACGATGTTCGATCTGCCCTACCAAAAAGGACAGAAAAACCAAAACGCAATGCCAAATTTGCTGTACTTATATTTGTAGAGATCATACTACATTTATATGTATCAATTGCAATCAAAAACTAAGCCAAAACTAAGATCATATTGTTGTAACACTGACAGAATAAAAAATAAGAATTTGGAGACTGATTATAAAAATATGTTACGTATAATGTTCAATATTGTTCCACTATTT
>NQII01000100.1:354481-396886 GCA_002778355.1 Clitarchus hookeri | reverse complement strand
ACATTTGATATTTTTACTTTTGTTTTACTATCCTCTTTCTAATATATTTACAAATGATCTCGAAATTTCATTGAGTTATTAAAAACAAAACATTTAAAATCTGGGTCTTTTCGACCCTCGCGCGACTTTTTATGACTTAAAAAGAGACGCGAGTACCGCCGGGTTAAATGACTACCAAGTAAATATGTCACTAGCCATTATAACAGATGATGGCATTAAATACACAGTGGAGGATAAATCAAACACCATAGCTAACATGTTACAGAAATAATTCTCACCAAAAAACAGATGTTAATGATATAGCTTTTACTAGAGAAACTACACAAATTGTAAACACTTATCTCCAGCAAGAGGCACAAACAGAGTCCGCGCTAATCACGCTACGTGAGCTAATATAAATAATTAAATCCCAGTCAAATGAACAGTTTGTTTTTTTCCTGGTGCAGAATGGAGAAATACTGTACAATCCAAAATTGAAGGAGTACCACAACCGAATTGTGGTGGACAACTTATGGAAGGAAGTTGCAGAAGAAATGAATATGACAAGTGAATAATTTACCAACATATTTTTTATTACAATTATGTAAATTTATATTTGTCCATAACTAAATATATATTACATATTGATGGCTGCGTGTTGCCATGGAACACTTCCTTTCTCTGAAATAAAATAGTTTTTAAATTCTTCCCTTATTTTAAAAGCTTCTGTTGACGGTCTCTGTGGATTTATAGTAGTGGTTGTAGATTTGTCAATAGGTAATGATTCTTCAACTATTTGATTATCCAAGTAACTGCACTGTTTCTTTTTTATGAAGTTGTGAAGTACGCAGGCTGCCATTACAATTACATCTACTTTATCAGGAGCAACACTTATTTCATTAGCAAAAATTCGAAATCTCGCTTGTAGTATTCCAAACGCACATTCTACTATTCTTCTTGCCCTGGAGTGTCTATAATTATATATCCTGAAATCATCAGATGTTAAGCTCCTTTTAGAAAACGGCCTCATAACATTTTTATGTAGTTCGGTATGCTTCGTCACCTAAAAAGACAATTGGAATAGCCGTCTCTTCGCCATCTTGTAGAGGACAAGGTTAGGGAGATTCAGTTCATTGTTTAAGAGCTTCGTTCCAAAATCTGATTGGCAAAATACTCCGCCGTCACTTGCGCGTCCATAATCTCCAACGTCCACAAATAAAAAGTAACCATCACCATCTACAACAGCTTGAAGTACTATTGAAAGAAACCGTTTGTAATTGTAATACTGTGAGCCACAGTTGGGAAGTTTTTTAATTCTTATATGTTTACCGTCAATACAACCAACACAGTGAGGAAAGTTCCACAATCTTCCAAATTTGTTTGCAACATCCTCCCATTCCGAAGGTGAATATTCAGATTTCATGTAGATAGGTTGAAGGACATCCCATATTATTTTACACGTTTCCATTACAACACAGCCGATTGTTGTGGCACCAACTCTAAATTCAAAGTGCATGGCTGCAAATGCAGCACCAGTTGCTAAGAATCTGTAAACACAGGATAATGATAAAATTAGATTTTGAAGACATATTGTATTGAATTTTTTTTTTTTAATTACTCTCATATATGTACAATAATTTAATACACAAAAGCGATTATAGCCTTTTTACGTTGTTTTTCAGAGAATGATTGCAAACATAAATAGACAAATTTGAGAAATTCTTATGCAAGACATTTAAGAAACAAAGGAAAATTGCAATAGTTACTGTAATAAAGTTGTTTAACTTACCTCAAAGTGATAAATAGTCGAGCTGCAGTAGATAAGCATCTCCTATAATTCGTGTCATTTTTTGCAATTCTATCTTGTATAAGTTCCTGCAGATAGTCTAATGTTTCTGGTGTTAATCGCGTAAAACTATGAAATTTTTCTTCATCACCTCTCAGCTCAGGATTTAAATTTTCTAACGTGTTGTTTTCTTCACGCCTCCTATTAAATGGATGAACCCAATATCTCCAATTTCCTGGTTACATATCCACTCCCAAATCGTAAGTGCAGCCATCACAACTTTATTGTCTGACATCTTGTCTATGACTAACTGGTGTGCGTTACCATCATGTGACTAAAGATGTCTTGTCTAAAGGTGTTTTGTCTTGTCTTCTCTTGTCTTTTCTTTTCTTGTCTAACCGGTGTGCGGCCAGCCTAAAGTAACCCAGGCTGCTCAGAAGAATAAGTGTATGCAACAACTGGAAGCTATACTACCAAATAACCTGCACTAGTGTTTTCAAAGAAATGCTACTTTTAAGGACATACCGGATTCTAGGAACTGGTGTAGCACACATTGGGAGAGTGCTGCAGCAGCAAGGTTAAAAAAAGGTGCATTCAATGCTAAGAGATGAACAACTGTAAAGAATATTGGATAGTCTGATTGATGACTTAGTAGGCTATACAGCCTGATGAGACCTCATATTATAGTCCAGTAACCATTCTGTTTTGCAGCTACATGGCTAAGCAAACAACAGTTATTGAGGCACCCGAGACGGGGTACACAAACTATTTGACATGTAATGTTAATATATAAGCATGCATCTTCTAAAAGGGTTGTCACTTGGCTGACAGGCATGGTGGAAAGCAGATCATTATGACTAGATTCATCTACTGAGACAGCATAAACTGTTACAATGTGAAGATGGAATCGGTGGTTGAAGACTGGTCATCTGTAACATCAGCTGCATCGATGAGGATGCCAGGAATGCTTGCTGATTGTGGAAGTCTGTGTTGCTCATAATGGACCGAGTGCAAGTTTTGTGATTAGGTGTTTACACAAAGCATTAATGCCCAACAACATGAGGCTAGTAACTGCGTATTCTTCACTTCCTACAAGATTTATTGATGTGATAACTGTGATGAGGTTTTTGCCCACAGTGATAGCTTGAATAGACATAGCAAAATGTACAAATACAAAGGTAATGTTTGTTGTTCATCGAGAAGTGAGTGCAAGTATTATGGCAAGACATTTACTAACAACTCTAATGTCAGGCTGCATGAATATAGTAGCTGTCCATTCAGCATCACTTACAAGACATACCCATGTTATAACTGTGGTGTGGTAAATGGGAATAGGGGTGGCATTCTGAAACATTTTGTTTGCAGTCCCGCAAACTGCTCACGTATAAGAGGGGACTGTCTGTTAATTATCTTGTAAACCAATCTTTAATTCATGAAAAAAGTTTGTGAGACCCTCTTTCGCTAGGCGTTTGAGAGTCCAAAGATTTTCTGAGCCCTGTGTGCGAAGCTAAAAATGCAAAGCAAATTTTCAACTATCTGCAGTTAGGAACAAGGTTTTAACTAAAATAAATTTGCTGAAGAGCACATGCATTGTTAAAAATATTTGTTAAATAATGTGTATGCTACTAAAGTAAATACTAATGGAAAATGAAACAAATTTGCTTATGAATTATGAAACATTTCATAATTTGTTATATATATATATATATATATATATATATATATATATATATACTCCTGATGCATTATTCTCTCTATTGTGACGTAAAATTATAAAACTGATACTTTGAAATTTAAGAAACGAATACACGAAAACCTACAACAAACTGCAATAATTAAGCAATATGAATAGGTAGGAAACATTGAAAAGGCCATTTCATCCAAAATTTTGTTAGGTTAAAAAAATGTGCTTCGTAGTCCTGTGGTTATGATAGCAGGCTTCTGATATTTTAATCCATGTTCAAATCCTAATCCAGAAAGAGATTTTTTTAGCTTTTAAAATAATATTTCTTGCAACTCGAACACCACAGAACTTATATTATTTTCCTCCAAAACACTTTATTAGCAGCACAAATAACGAAAATCAATTACAGATTTTACAGATAGTTCCATGGAATTCGTGGAAAGTGCCTTTCTAGAAAAAATAGGTAGACCTACTCATAAACTTGGAAAGTTGTATGTTACTAGTTCTATTCCTAATTTCACAAAGATTTTTTAGACATATTTATTTGGGAGTCATTTAAAATAAGACTTATGTTGCATCAAACCATGATACAATGAGTGAGTAAGAGATAAATATGATTGTACCTAATCCATTGGTTTTTTTAGGTGTGTTTTAGTTTTCTGTATTATTTTCCTCCCCTCCATTTGTGAGAGTCAAGCAAGAACAGTGTGTCACCACTTAAAAATAATTGTGTCTATGCCAATGCATTGTATTTCAATTATTGAAACGATGTAAGGTGTTCACCATTTTTACAAGTACAAGGAGAGGTTAATGGGATGAGAGCCATTTAGGGTAGGTCAAGGCCTCTCGTAACTTTGAGAGTGCCTGCAACAGTTACCATCATGCAAATGCAACGCGGAGCAAGGCCTGCCCATGCACGCTAGCCTAGAGTCGCACCGCGCGCACGCATCAAGTATGCCCTAAGCCTACTTATAAGCATAGTTGACTGTAATTTCCGAACCCTTTAAGATACAGCCACCAAATTCCATAACATAGGTATCATCCCTCACGACGAAAAGGACCGCAGGGTCAAGTAGGCCCTAAACCCTCTTATAAGCATAGTTGGTTGTAATTTTCGAACTGTTTAAGATATAGTCACCAAATTCATAACATAGTCATCGCCCCCGACGATGAACAGAGCCGCAGGGTCAAGCACGCTCTAAGCCCATATATAAGCATATTTGCTCACCATTTCCCACCCACCAACGCTATGGGCATCGAATTTATATCATAAACATCTCCTCTGATGAAGAACAGAGTGGTAGGGTCAAGTAAACTTTAAGGCATCTTATAAGTATAGTCGACCAACATTAACATTTTCCTTCCACCGAGTTATAACCATCAAATTCATATAGACATTGCAGCCGATAACGAACAGTATGGTAGTATCAAGTACGCCCTAAACCCTCATTATTAGTATAGTTGGCTACCATTTCCCACCCGCTGGGTCTATAGTCACCAAATTTATAACATAGTTATCACTTGCGACGACGAAAAGGACGGCAAGGTCAAGTACACTTAAGGCCTTTGTATAAGCATAGATGGCTGCCATTTTCCACCCACAGAAGCTGTAGTCACCAAATTCATATCATAGGCATCACATCCGATGACAAGCAGGGTGTTAGGGACAAGTACACCTAAGCCTTCTTATAAGCATAGTTGCCCAACGATTCCCACCCACCAAAGTTACGACCACCAAATTAATATCACACTCATCACTTCTGACTGCAATCAAGGAGATAACGGTAAGTAGACCTTAAGCCCTGTTACAAGCATAGTTGGTCAGCATTTCCAAATCTTTGAAGTTTGGGAACATGTAACAACCGTCCACGCAAGTAAATAAAATAGCGGTCAGCACTGAGGGGTAAGCACTGCAAAATCGACTATGATGTGTACGACTAACACTATCAGTCCAATACAAGGGCCGGCGGCCCGAGTCATCGTTAGCCTGGGTAACACGTAACAATCAGTCATACTGAAAAATAAAGTGGTATACAATTGTACCAGTAACAAGACATGCATAGTTGCAGGTTACACTAAAACATGTATGCATTAATATAAATAAACACCATCAACCTAATACAAGTGCCGGGAAAACAGTGTCTAAAAGATATGAAACTGCACTGTACATTAAAAATTAGTCATATAACAAGCAATAAAGATTTGCATGTCTCCTTAAAATATTGCTTCAAATAAACTGGTGTTGGTAGAGGATATCGCTTCTGTTCTCCCTAGAGGTAAAACTGGCTACACACTGAGACTGCAGCCATGGAACAGAAAGCTGAGGCTCGAAAACACATACGTAGTACTCCATAGTCTAGTCTACAAATCATTTAAAAAGTGAAATTGTCATGTCTTGATAGGTAAGTACACACAAATTAACGTGGCGGTTACTTTCAATGTGGGCATATCTATTCCGTGATTGACTGCGCGAAGCTCTGTAAAGGGGCCTTGTGTCTGATTGGCTGCTGCGTGCTGCCAAAGGTTGCTCTTGCCATCTTTGTTTCTCCAGTCGACCACTAGAGTGCACGACCATCGTCTGCTAGGTCACGGTGGGTCTTCCGCCATTTTAGTTTCTCCTGTCACCTGTCAGGGGGGACGCCTATATGGTTTGCGTTACTGATGGCGGCCGCTAGGAGCACTCATGTCAACATACATGACTGAGTTCCGACGTGCAGCATGTAGAACACTCACCCAAGCATGCAGTACTCTGTGCAAGTAGCTCAAAAAATGCCAGATGTACGAGGTTTTGATTCAACTGCCAATGAGGGCTGCAGCCCGACGGTACCGATAGCACGAAGGGACTGCAGTGGCATGCTTTGACTCAGTGGGCTAAAGGTCGCAATAAAAAGCATCAACCTAACACGTGGGTTGGGGGGAACCCCGTGCAACATATAAAACTGTCCCATACATGAAAAAATTCAGTCACATAATAACAAATAATAAAGACTCAACATAAACGCAAGTACGCTGCGAGCACAATGTCGTAACAAACCTTTACAAAAAAAAAATAATACCTGATAGTTCCATAGTCTGAAATAGGGATATCAGTGTTGCTATTGCAATGAGAACTTTAATAAAAAGCTTGCAATGCCTGTCAATGGGGAAAAAGAGCTTATGTTCACAAGGAGTCAACCTCAAAAAAATTCTACAATATAAGAAGTTCAGTACATTATTTACCAGTGGTGATAATTTGAAGACTCATTACACGACTTGTAAAAGCTGTGTTCCTTGCTTGCCACAAAACATAATGCATTTAAACCAGTGGTCATGCAAGAAATAACGACACTGCTACATATTGATGATTAGATATTTAAAATGAAGACAAAGGAAAATAGTTATTAATACCCACCAACCGATAAGTTGCATAGTTACCCACCATTTCCTACCCACCAAAGCTATAGGCTTCAAATTCATATCATAAACATCTCCTCTGATAAATAACAGAGTGGTAGGATAAAGTAAACTTTAAAGCAACTTATAGGCATAGTCGATCGACATTTCCCTTCCACTGAAGCTATAGCCATCAAATTCATAACATAGACATCTCCGCCTACAATGAACAGGATGGAAGTGTGAAGTACGCCCTAAGCCCTCGTATACTCGTATAGTTGGCTACCATTTCCCACCTACTGGGGCTATAGTCATCAAATCCATAACATAGATAACACTTCACACTACAAAAAGGACCACTGGGTTGACTATACATTAGGCCTTCGTATAATCATAGTTGGATGCCATTTCTCACCCACAGATGCTATAGTCACCAAATTCATATCATAGGCATCACATCTAATGTCAAACAGGGTGGTAGGGACAAATACATCTTAAGCCCTTTTATAAGTATAGTTGCCCAACGATTCCCCCCCATCAAAGCTATGATTACCAAATTCATATCAGATTCATCACTTCCGACTGCAATCAAGGAGATAACAGCAAGTAGACCTTAAGCCCTGTTACAAGCATAGTTAGTCAGCATTTGCAAAATCTTTGAATTTCGGGAACATATAACAAACGTCCACGCATGCAAAGAAAATAGGGGTCAGCACTGCGAAATTGATTATTATGTGTGTGACTAACACCATCAGTCTAACACAAGGGCTGGTGACTCGAGTCATTGTTAGCTTGGGTAACATGTAACAAAAAGTCACATATAAAAAAAAATGGTATACAATTTTATTGATAACAAGATACGTAGTCGCACGTTACACTAAAACATGTACGTGTTAATATAAATAAACTCCATCAGCCTAGCGCAAGAGTTGGGGAAACAGAGTGTAAAAGATATGACCCCGTCCTGTACATGAAAAATCAGTCACGTAACAAACAATAAAGGACTGGTATATATGCAAGTACATCACAAGCATGATGTCATAATGAGTCACAATATATAAATAATACCAGATGGAGCCACAGCCTATAATAGTGATATCAGTGTTGCTATCATGCCAAGAAGTTTAGTAAAAGTTAGAATGTAAGCAGACATGAGAAAGAACGAACCATCACAAGGGCCAACAGTAAAAATGACTACAATGCATCAAGTGCGATGCACAGTACGCAACTTGAAAAGACAGTGTTCCTTTGCTTGCCACAAAACATACATTTAAACCATTAGTCGCGCAAGAGAGATGCCACTGCTATGCGCTGATGCAAGCAGATACAAAAAATAATTATACAAGTAAATAGTTATACGCATTTACCAACAAATGCATATTGCACAAGCATCGAGAGCTGTACATTATGATAGGCAAACAAATTTCCATTGTGAAGTGCGGGAACATTAAGGTCAACTGCTACACACTGATGCAAACTGATGTAAAAATAAAATGCAAAGTAACATAGTTATAAGCACTTACCAACCATTGCAATCACATATTACACATACATGTCCCTTTACGAAAGGAATTCAGTTATACAGTACAAAGTAACAAATTATTTTGTTTGAATACATCAAGCTGTAAATAACATCATGTCTCTTAAAAATAACTCTTCGAATAGACTGGTGTTGGTAGAGGATATCGTTTCTGTCCACCCTAAGAGGTAAAACTGGAAACCAGTGGTCTTGCAAGAGACTACGATACTACTGCATATTGATGATTATATATGAAAAAAATGCAAAGGAAAGTAGTTATAAACACCTACCAACCAATGCACCAACACCACCACCCTGTTCGTTATCGGCGGCGATGTCTATGTTATGAATTTGATGGCTATAGCTTCAGTGGAAGGGAAATGTCGGTCGACTATGCCTATAAGCTGCTTTAAAGTTTTCTTTACCCTACCACTTTGTTATTTTTCAGAGGAGATGTTTATGATATGAATTTGATGCTCAAGTTTCGGTGGGTAGTATATAGTGTGTAAATATGCTTATAAGTGGGCCTAGTGCGTGCTTGACCCTGCTGACCTGTTCATCGTCGGGGGCAGTGACTATGTTATGAATTTTGTGACTAGTATATCTTAAATGGTTCGGAAATTACAACTAACTGTACTTATAAGCCAGTTTAGGGTCTACTTGACCCTGTGGTCCTTTTCATCGTGGCGGATGATACTTATTTTATGAATTTGGTGATTCTATCTTAAAAGGTTTGGAAATATCATCAAACTGTGCTTATAAGAGGGTTTAAAGCATACTTGACCCTGCGGTCCTTTTTTTTTGTCTGAGTTGATGTGTTATGTTATGAATTTGGTGACTGTATCTTAAACAGTTAGGATATTACAGCCGACTATGCATATACGGGGCCTTAAGGTCTAATTGTCTCTACCGTCCTATTCAGCATCAAAGGTGATGCCTATGGTGAATTTGGTGACTGTACCTTAAACTGTTCAGAAATTACAGCCAACTATGCTTATAAGTGCATTTAAGGCATAGTTTACCTTGCCTTTTCGTTGTCTGGGATATTGCCTATGTTATGAATTTGTTGACTATAAATTAAACGGTTCGGAAATTACATCCAACTATGATATAAGTGGGCTTAGGGCGTACTTGACGCGTGTGCGCAGTGCAACTTTAGGCTAGCATGCTTGTGCAAGCTTTGTTTCGTGTTGCGCAGGTGGAATGACAGAGCATAAGACTCATCCCCGCTAGGTAGCTACAGGAAACCCTGGGGGGGAGAACAGGAAGCATATGCATAAAAAACCGAAGGATAGGACGTGGGAGACGAGAGATCGGCAGAAATATGAGGAAAAAACCCCAAACAAAATGCAAGAGCATGGTGTGCTGAGGTGGAGTGATGGAGCAGGAGGGAAAAAAGGGAAATCCAAAATTACCACTGCTGATGAAGAATGACAGATCATGAGGTTACCTCGTGACATCATCCAAGATTGCGGTTGGCTTCTCCCTTGTCCCCATCCACCATCCCCTGTTCCAGAACATACCATTTCTAACTACTATTGACCCTTTGCACTATTGTCATTGGTAGCATGTTTTGGTGATATTTTGTATCGCCTCTCTATATGTGTTTTTAATTGGCTCGATGTTAGGACTTGATGGTATCTATATTGTTGTTGTTATCAACGGGCAATTAGAAATACCCCTAAGGGCATTGGCCATCACTTACCAACCTTGGAAATATTTTACATATTGTTCTTTCTTATAGCTTATATTAAGTGAATCAATATCACTGTGTTTTAGTAGTTCTCTCTCTCTCTCTCTTCTCTAATTGTATGGTAAATTTTTAACTCTTGATCTCCTAATTATTCATGTACTATAGGTTCTTTTGTTATATTTTTCCTATAATTATTATATTAAGATAATCTTGTATTTAAATCATGAAATTACTTATATTATTACGTATATTAGTTTATAAGGAGCCAAAGAAGAGGCTGAAGATAAATACTTAACAGCAAGAGCTATAATATATATATATATATATAGAGAGAGAGAGAGAGAGAGAGAGAGAGAGAGAGAGAGAGAGAGAGAGAGTGAAATCCCGATATTTCGCTTTCCAATTGTTCGTATATCCCGCTAATTCAATTCATGCAAATTTGCCGCTCCCTTAAGAAAATCCCTTTAATTCGTAAAAAAAAAAACAATGCATTCCGGTCCTCTCGATAATACGTATTTATTTTGGTGCTCGAGCTAGATTAAAACATCTTATAATTCTTATTTCCAACTTAAAAATCTTGTTAACTCGTAATGTTTTTAACCCTAGACTGTACACCAGCTCTAGATTTATGCAATTCGAGCAGGGTAAAAGAGATTGGAAGGGTACTGAGGGACATAGGAGGGTTTTAAGGGAAGGTAATGACGCAGAGTAGGCTGTGAGACGATGTGTCTGTGATTCTCAGAATTAAGAGGCGCCTTGCAGTCCGGTCTACGGATATGAGAGGGTAAGAAGAAGCAGAGCAAGTGAAAAGTTAGTCTGTTCGGTCTTAGCCATGCCTCCGAAAAGAGCTAATAAGTGTCTTTCCATTAGAGAAAAAAAAAATCATTAATGCCGTGGCCGGTGGTGATAAACAAATTGACGTGTCCAAACGTTTCAACGTTCGTCCTTCCACAATAACAATAATTCTGAAGAACAAGGACAAAATTGCCTCTCAGACATCGGACAGCAAGGTAAAGCGCTTTAAGACTGGTGAGTATCCACAACTAGAAGAGAATTTTAAAAAGTGGTTTGCGCAAGCACAAAATTCAAATGTACCAGTTGGAGGAAACATTTCAAAAGAAAAAGCAAAAGTTTTCGCAGAAAAAATGGGAATTAAAGACTTTCGTGCAAGTGATGGTTGGTTTGATAGGTTTAAAAAAAGGCACAGCATAAAATTTAAGAAGCTTAGTGGGGAAAGTGCGAGTGTATCGGCCGACGTTTGTTCTGAGTGGAAATACGAATTGGGAGAAATAATTTATTCTTATGAACCCAACAACATTTTTAATGCCGATGAGATGGGGTTATTTTATAATTGTCTCCCCGACCGATCAATGTGTTTTAAGAAAGAAAAGTGCCATTGCGGAAAAAATAGTAAAGAACATGTAACCATATTGTTGGCCGCCAACATGGATGGATCTCAGAAATTGAGACCGTTCATGATAGGCAAATCAGCCAAACCAAGATATTTTAAAAACATAAAAACTTTTCCGATGACCTATAGTGCAAACAAAAAAGCGTGGATGACGGGCGAATTATTCAAGGGATAGATACAATCAGTGAATGCTGATATGGAGAAAAGGCAGCGAAATATTCTACTTTTCATGGATAATTGTACGGCCCACAACAATACCCCACCGCTCAGTCATGTTAATGTTGTGTTTTTGCCTGCCAACACTACTTCTAAGCTGCAGCTTCTAGACCCGGGCATAATTAAAACGTTCAAAACCTTTTACCGCAAGGAAGTAGTGATGCAACTCCTTGACAGCATCGAGGATGGGAAGGATCATAAAATCACCTTATTTTCAGCCATGAACATTGCTCACAAGACGTGGCAAAGTGTTAGCAAAAGCACAATAAAAAACTGTTTTCGTGCTTGTGGATTCACGAAAGTGGAACTTTCATCAGCAGTTACTGAACAAGATTTCGAATGCCTTTTGAATTGGAATTGTCTTCCTCAAAATGAAGAAAATTCTATAACGTTTGAAGATTTTGTCCATTTTGACGATGGCCTAGCGGTAGAGGCGATTCTAACTGATGACGAAATTGTGACTCCATCTCAGGACATTGATGGTGGAGGTGATGACGAAGACAATGTGCCGACAATTACACCTAAAGTGGGTAAACAATACATCAACAACGTGCGCCATTTCTTAGCGAAATCAGATGTTGGCGATGAAGTATTTTCTGCTTTGAACATGCTTGACAAAGCCATCGACAATACCCTTCTGCAAGGCTTGCACCAAAAAAAATTACAGATTTTTTTAAACTTAAATTTTTAATGTGTTTTTTATTGATGTAATTATGGATTTATATATGCATATGTATACATAATATGTAGCCATGTGTTTATCATTACATATTAATGCAAATTTGCATTAATCTCGTTATTATGTATTTTTTCTATTTTTGCTCCCGATTATTGGTAATCCCGCTAATTTGAATATCTCGATAATTCATATTTAACATTCAGTCCCTTGACAATACGAATTATTGGGATTCTACTGTATATATAAAGTTTATTTAAATCCTGTTCAATAAAATATTTTAAAAAAACAGCAAAATTGTTGTGGAGAAAAATTTTTGTACATGTGACAACCAAGTTGTGTCTGCTCTCTTATCGGCGTACACACATGTGAATCCATTCTAACATAGTGCATACAAAATTACAGCATAGTACGCTGTCGACAGCAAATTTGTCACACTTGATGAACAAAATATACCTTTTTCCTAGAATACGTTATTTATTTAATACTAACATTTAAAACACACCAAGCACAAACAAAATATTTTAATGACTTTACTGCTTTGGTTTATTAATGTTTTCAAACTTACGTATTCGTTGTTTGTAAACAAACTCTCATAATTCAGTTAGTTCAAGTGCATAGTATTGCCATCTTGCAATCGCTAACAAAAACCCGAACATTACTGAAGGCTTGGAGGGCTGTGACAAAATATGACTTATAATACGAAATTGCCTTTCTCAAAGATTTCATTCGTTTTGAGAGCTTTCAAAACTTAACGAATACGAAAAATTAATTATTAGCTTAGAATAAGCCCCCTGATGTTTTGATGTTTGATTTTCTGGACTATATGTTTCAACTGACGTGGATCTTTAATAAAAATTGGCACGCTTTTGTACCGCAGTTGTTTGGCGCACTGTGCGCCCGTACGTGATGTTTCTGTCGGTGATTTTGCAATTTTTTTAAAGCGGATATGTCGCTAGGTGTTTATGGGTTCTAATACTTGCCAGCCATAGAGGGGTGCAGTTGCTCCCTCACCCATTTGCATCATGTCATTAGGAAAATAAAACAGAATCTTGCCAATTTCCTGTTTTCACTAGACAGTCTTAAGTTTGTAATGACGACTGTATTAAAAATTTGTATGTTTGTTATATCATATGCTATAAATAATGTGTAAAAGGACAAAAGCACAAGTACTCACAGTATAGTACTTGTCAACAGGTGCGCACACACACACACACACACACACACAGGTTGGCACATTTTTCACAATGTTGTATGGTCACAACATTTAGCTGGCTAGGCTAGTTTCGTCAGACGGCGAGTTGTAGGGCAGTGGCGCGCAACCACATGAAAAATGCCGTTGTCCTTCTTTGTGTGTCTCTTTTGACAAGTACAAGAATGTGAGTACTTGTGGTTCTGTCATGTTATATACCGGATGAATTGCCTCATACTTGTAATGCAAATATTTCTGAAATGAAAGGTACTATTGATGTGCTGGTTTCACAGCAGCATCATTTAGACAAGGGCTCATAATTGCAGCCCAGACACAGATTATAATATTTATTAGAATGTGTATTTTTTGAACAAAGTTATATTTTTTTTTATGGAAAAATGCCTACTCACATCAAGAAAATAAAACTAGAGAATATTAGAATGTCAATGGTGTTTTTGCAGGATTCTAATGCAAGTAGTTTACATGCTATCATAATATGACAATGTTAAATACTTACAATTGTCTGCTCCATTTTACTGTAACCATATATCAGCACACTCTTAAGAAATGTAAAATTGAATAAACAAATTCTGTGAATTCTGAAGAAGAAATAGAAAACTATTCTTCACAGGTTGTGTTCAAAATGAAGATATTTCAGAACACGCAGCTATCTTCTGGTGTAGTCGGTATGTCCTTTTACACAGTATCATTTAGCATTCCTCACAGACCAAAATCTAAACGGGTCAAGTCTGGTGAACTGGCAGGCCAATGTACAGGTCACCCTAGTCCAATCCAACGATTTTGAAATAATTGGTGAAGACAAACTTTAGTACATCTTGTACTATGCACTGGCCAACCATCATGCTGAAACCACAGGATCCTCCTAGTCTGCAGTGGAAGGTCTTCTAACATCTGTGGAAGTTCGTCTGTTAAAAGGTGGACATACTTTTGGGAATCCTGTTTTCCTTCTACGAAAAACGGGGCCTATAAGATTATGGTTCACATATTTACACTCATGGATGCTGACGTTCCACTTGACGAAGTCATTTCACCATCACTAAACAAGATATATGAAAATCTTATGTCTTAATGCTCATGTACAAAAGTTAACACGATTCTCAAAATCGTTTCCATGTAGCTCCTGATGGAGAGAGACATGATACAGGTGGAACTTATGACAGTGCAGAATGCGTAGTACACTTGCTTGGCTCGTGCCTCTCCCTCTTGCGATTGCATGGGAGCTAACATGCGGATTTACAGCAACATCAGCTAGAACATTAATTTTACCCTCTCCTCTGGTCACTCGTTTGTTTCTGTTACTTTTTCGAGATGTTACACTTCCAGTTTCCCGTAATTGTTTAAAGAGGATCGCAATAATTGTCGATGGTTGTATAAGGACGAACAGTATTATTCCTACATTCGCCATACACCATGAGCATGTCATGTTCTTCAGCATTAGTAAATACCATCTTCCAGCACGTCCTACGTCTATCAAGTAAGAACTATCACAAAGTACTGATAAGGAGGTCCCAATGAAATCGGTGTAAATGAAACATCTAAACACACATACGAACTTAGTAGCCTAGTAACTAAGCAGTTAAATGGAGCAGACAAGTCTCGGTATTTAAAATTGTCATATTACGATAGCACATATAAACTACTTGCACTAGAATCCTGCAAAATACACCATTGACCTTCTAATTCCCTCTAGTTTTAATTTCTTGATGTGAATAGATATTGTTCCATTTGAAAAATGTAACTTTGTTGATGAAGTACACATTCTAACAAGTGTCTGTGCTGCAATTATGAGATCTTGTCTAAACTTCAACTCTGTGAAACCAACACACCAATAGCACCTTTCATTTCCAAAATAGTTGCGGTGCATCATCTTGTATATTTGTTAGCCTAGCGGCCTACTTGTTATCTTTACTTGATAGTATAGGCTATTTGTGATATGTTTAAATATAGTCTTCCTTTGTATTTTTAATTTCGTACATGTTAATCATCATTTTCCGGTTTGCACCCCCTATTACGTAACTCTGCGCACGCCTATGTCGCCAGTCTTGCTGCCTGTAGCTACTTTGTTGCCTTCGTCCATACAGTTTTCGTATGCTTCTCTTCTTTGTCCTAGTAAGAGTCGTGTTTGCACCATCGCTTTAGATACGCAGATTTTGCATCCATTCTGAGTGTGTGAATTCGCCATTGTGCTTGGGAATACACATCTAGATTGAAATTCTACAAACGTTTGGCTGACGCAATAAAACTAAGCGTGTGGTCCACCAGCAAGTGGCGAAGTCGTTATAGGTGGGGTCAGGGGTCTGTAACAACGTGAACTTTCAACGGCAGATAGACCTAGATCAGTATACCTTTCCTTGGAATAACGGATTGTCGAATAATAATGACGTTAGTTCACAAGAAAATAAAGATTTATTATTTAAGCGTATTTTTAGTTATGTTTTTTTTAGTGTGTTTTTATTTTGCATGTGATGCACAGGATGAGTATAAAAAAATACCCCAACTTTGAAGGCCTACAACCTCGGTTGGACAATCAAATGAACCGTGGAACTGTGAAGTTTAGTTTGTTTACCATATCTTCATAAATGATTCAATGTGACCACCCGAACGACATCTACGCAATAATCAAACTCGTTCCACACTCTTGTCAGCATGTCCGGTGTTACGGTTTGGATGGCGTTCGTAACTCTCGGTTTGATGTGATGAGGGAAATTTTTTTTAACAAGTGCCTTTTATGTGCAAATTAAACTGAAATAAGTTACTTTAATTATCCTTAGAAACATTTAATTTCCAGATCCATTGTGAAATTCCGTGCTTTAAAAATGGCATTATCTGAATAAATAAAAATTATTATGTAACAAAGTAATATTTTGATTGTTAAAACTAAAAACACAATGAATAATATCCTTCGCATTTACCTGCCATTTCCAGCAGTTTTTAAATCTGGTATGTAGTTTTTGTGACACTGGTCTGAAAGTGTACAGCGTTTCTCCCTTCCCCTGCACCACTCGTCAAGCCATTTAAAAACTTCTCCAGCGCCAATGAAAGCAATAACGCTACACAATGAATAAAACATATATGTTCTCAGTGAAGTGCTGTGATGGTGTTTTAGTGTGTTCCGAATTATTTTTTGGTCTCAGAAAGGTAAATAATCCACGTGATATGCGGACCTGGCAAATGTGCCTACATGCAACTGGAATCGGTTGCGTTAATCAGAAATTTGAAGGAAACTTGAAAGGACTTCAATCCAGTGTATTTCACTACATTGGAAGTAAAGTTGCAATTCCGCTAGCTCCACTTTGTGCACGTGAAACATGTCTGGCCGTTATTGGCGTTTTCACATAATTCCGAAACATTTTGCAAAGGTAGATGTAGAGTGATTTCCAGTGGAGCATTTCATTTGACTGTACAACATGCATAATAACTCACTAAAAAGTGGTACACACGCTACCAAAATTGTCAGAAATGTACGATTTATGTTGCACATAAAAGTAGAGTGCATATATTTTGTAACACTGTAAAATATTTTGCTAAAACTTGTTTATTAAAATGTTCGTAAAAAATTTATTTTTAATAACAATTTCACTGTATTTCCATTCTGGATACTTCAGAAAACACATTTTGCAAGATAACCTTCAAGTAAGGCACTTATTACTATGTTTGTATGTAAGAAAATATTGGTGCTAACAAATATTGTAACAATGTTATATACATTCATTTAAATTATAAAAATAATAACTTTCATGGGTGGAATGGATGTTCATAAATTCAATTATTAAAAAATATTTGTAAACATACAATACCTAGGCGAACCTGGTTTGATTCCCGGCGGGGTTACTCACGGATTTTCGCATGCTTTGGTAACCCGTGAATGGCTGCTGTATAGTTCCCCCAGAAGACTTCTTACGCCACAGAGTCCAGGGCCCCTATTCTCTAATGTTTACTGTTTTTATATAAATACTTTCACCGCTTAACTATCTTTAGGAGGCAAAATTTTATTCTGTAACTCAATATATATCCATGGTGGTCTTTCGAATGCCTTGTGGCTGTCTTTATATAAAGACGAGTCAACAAGGTGTATTTATGAACGAAAATGGGCGACATGAATTGTGGTTTATTCTACAAATATGTCATGCAGAAAAGAAAATAATTTAAAAAGTCCTAAGCATGAGAAATATTATATTCTGTTACATTTCTGCACGAATAAACTGGGTGTGAAATACTTAAGCAGTATATTTTATAATTCGTTTGTGATATTCTCGCTTTAACGTAACTACGAAATGACTGATTCAGCCATGGTTCAGTGCTGCTATCTCATGATTCTCAAAATGAACTAGTACCACCTGAAATCTTGTATCCATAGGAAGAAGCTAATTTATTTTAGAAGTGATGCAGCTTCATAATGATGCATCGTTCATCAATAGAGGTATATCTGCTTTTCCGTCCCATCTGAAGGATTTGCGGGCAGGTTAATGCGTCCGTCCCTTGCACGTCAAATACGCAACTGCTGTTGACGAGACAGATAGGGTTCACCTGTACCGTGACATTATCCGGCAGGAATCCAAGATGGACGAATACTTTAGTTCGTGCAGTAATCGACATAGCAGAAAATTATTTTAATGTCCACCTGCTACTGGTAATTTTTAATGTCGCCTTCAATACATGCATTTCAACCTTCACACTTTTATATTGTAGTAAAACTGACTCTTGATAAACTTCATTGTATGGACAGTAGTTGGAAATGGTACGTTCAGCGCCAGAGGTTGAAGGATGGTGACAAGGGACAAGCCAACCGCCATCTTGGAAAAAAATATAATTCCACAACTAGATCGTTGATTTCAGAACACAGCCCTCTGTGTTGCCAAACATAAATTTATGCACAAAGGTATCAATAAAGATATAACTTACAGAATATCACATAAAGGCGCCCACGAATAATCATCGTTATGGCCTTCTTAATGATAAAGATAATCACATTGACTGTCTCTAAGCAAGCTCAAGTTAGAGAATAGGGCCTCAGATCTTAATCCGATAGAGAACTTGTGGAATTATCTTGACAAAGAGGTTCAAAAACACTGCCTTCACATGTCCCATAAAGCATATTCAAATTATTGCTTCTAGTAAATGATAAAAACCACACCCATCACATTGTAGCTGTTTGGATGTCAGTCCTTTCAAACAACATTTACTCTTTACACACCATGAGTTATTATTAAAAGTTTTGTCACCAAGCACTGTTTTTTTTTTCATTTTGTGATAGGCTAATAGATGAACCAAAGAGTATAGACATATTCTCCACACTATTTCATACAATCAGTGACTTGCTTTGTTTTCAAGCAGACACTAACTCATACACGCAGACTACTGCCAAAGTGTTTCCTGCCGATACTGAATAACATTTGAGCATTACACATATCTGTAGCCAACCACAGGTACCTAAAAGAGAAAAAAACCTTTAATTTTACGTTAATTGTGTCCCACGCAGCTTGCAATAATCAATCTCTATATAAAATGCAGTAAAATTAGGCGCACAGTCTTCCTGCCTTTATTCACAGAGGGCTAGAAATAAGTCACTTTACATAGACAAGATATTGTATAATGTACTAGTTATGTACTAGTTCATTGAGAACCACTGAAAGTGTGAATTAATATTTCAGTAATATTATACCTGCACAATCTTAAGCTGGTACCTAAAAGCACACTTTACTCTGTGCCTATACTTGCTGTATTAACAATAAAAAAAACATGTGAAAGTATGTGCAGTCACGGACATAAGTATTCATACAGTCCTGTGGTTATATTTCAGTTTAATATTTTAATGTTATTTTCAGTATTTTCCATTTACGAGAAAAACTGTATCAAAGGTCCAAAACTCATTGTAGCAAATTTGTGGTATTCCAGTTAGATAATGGTTAGGTGATGTTTCAGTCCTGGCACCTCCGTGCTTTGCCGTGAGGATTATGTTTTGAGGTTCATGTTCTGTGTTTGGTATTCGCCAAATCTTCCTGTTCCCATCTGGTTGTAAGATACACGGTAAGGGAACGAGCAGAGCTCAGGGGGGCCAAAGAGGCCATCGAGTTCACATGCAGTGAGTACTTGGACATGGCAATGGCCATGGGTGCATCCGGCGGCCAGGCTCCGTGCACGCTGCATGCATCCAACGTGCAGAATAGTGTATTGCTATGAGCGTGGCATACTTCAAACACCTGTTATTACGTTTTGACATTTTGTATGCTGGTGCTTTATGTTGTGCTTAACGTGGAAGTCATTTTATCTACTATAATGTCAGTTTTTCTCGTAAACTAAGGGCCTTGCGCTTTTTTACCAAAGAATATTTTATACTTAGTTTTGAACACACAGTCGTGTGGTGCAGTCCGTATCCGTGAATTACCTGACATTCTGTATTCTGAGCTACAGCACGATGAAAAAGCAGTTTTTAGCCATTTTGGAGTACTCTGAAATGGTGTTTCTAATGAGCGTGGCATCTTGAAAGCACTCAACAGCCGTTGTCTGAAGTGTGCGTTCTTTTCGTAGATCAGCACATTGAACGCACGTTTAATAGTTGCCAGGTAGGCGTGGTCCAACATCCTTGAACAATACACCAGAAATTTAGTTAGTTCAATACCACGCTGTCTCGAACAGGTCATCAAAGTTAAAGGACTACACACAAAGAATTGAAACTAAGACTTTACAAACTGTTTGGTCGCTTTCACAATGTCCTAATACTTTTTTGGCGTGTTTTAAGAAGGTTTTGTTTGTTTACTTTGATAATACATGTAAATATAATAGGTGTTGTAGAGTGATCTATTTTGCTTTTGTTATATTCATAACTAAATGTGGTTATGTTGCTTAATGTTACGTAACATAAAAGATGTACATAAAAATGTTGGTTTACGAATACTTGTTGTAGCCACTGTATGAATACAACGGTATGGATGTGGACTTTTGTTTCCAACTGTATATTTTTATTTTACCAAATTTACCGAGAACCTAGAGTTCACCATTTTGGTATTCACAATGTACAGTCTGCCTAATGTTCGGTAAGGTAAAAATTCATATAGTACATTTTCCCCATACACACATTTGACAGTGGAATAAGTATACATTTTACGTATGTTAACAATTCCAGACAAAACTTTTACATAGTCTCGTAAAAATGTGCATTATACGTGAAAATTGTCAGGGAAGGCTACATGTTATTGTCTAACATTATGACCGTTGGTGTAATAACCATAAGTTCAACAAAATTATCGTTATTGTGATATTTGATAATACATCCTCTTGACTTATTTCTTTCCACCACAAGTAACTGTTGCATTGTGATATGTGGTATTAAATCAGTCACTAAGTCAGAGCAGACAGTGTGCCCAAGGTAATGAAACAATGCTGTGTAATTTCAGAAATCAACTTACACAAAGCTTTCTTAGGTAGTCCCTTGTATATTAAATAGCGTCTGTAATAAAAAAATTTATAACAAAAATATTTATACTGAATATTTGCGTGGCCCATTAATGTCAGCCTATTAAATTTTTTAAAAACCATTTATGACAATTATTTTTACATCCTTATTCTTGTGAGCCACCCAGGAAGCTGGAGTCGCTTGAGGTGGGCTCGCTCGACTTTGTAAGGAATAACGTCCGGCAACGACGGTGAAGGTCGCGGAGGTCAATTTAGCTAGTTATGGAGTGTGAAGTCAGGAGCGCCCGGGGGCGGTAGAGATAAGAGGCCGGCGTGGCAAACGCCGCAGTAGGAATGGCCGCTAGGTCGCCGGCGAGTCTTGAGGCGCTGAGCTGCCGTGCTGCCGTGGATGCACTTTCTCGAGGCTGCCCGGAGGACCTGGTGCTGCCGTGGCCAGTGCGCCAGCGGCTGGTGGAGGAGGTGGTAGTGGGCGGGCGGCTGTACGCACCGCTACAGATGGTGCTGCTCGAGTCTCTGCTGACGCCGGACGTGCGGCGCCTGTCTCTGCGCCAGGTGCGGCTCTGGTACCGCCCCCGCCTCGTGCGGCTGCTCGGCTCGGGCCGCGCCGCTGGCCTGCGCGTCTTGCTGCTCGAGGACCTCGCCTGGCTGCTGGCTCGCCCCATCGCCGCAGGACCCGTCGCCGCCGCCCTGCGCGCACTACCGCACCTGCGCGCCGTCTCTCTGCGACACGTCTGCCACGACGACATGCTGTCCAGCCTGGGCGCCGCCTGCCCCGGCCTGCGCCTCCTCGACGTGCACGGCTCGCTCGCCGTCACCAACCGCGGCCTGCGTCGCCTCTGCCTGCGCGAGGTCAAGCGCGGCCTCTCGTCGCTGATCTGCGGCTGCTGCCTCGACGACTCCCTCGACCACGACACTTCCCTGTCCTCCTGCTGGCGCTCCTGCGTCATGCGCTGCGCCGCCAAGAACCCCTGCTGCACGTCGCTGCGCCTCGTCGATCTGGTCGGCACCTCCGTCACCCAGTCTGGCGTGCACCTGCTGAACTTGAGCGCTCCCTCCGCCGTCGTCTGCTTCTCCTGACGCGCTGCAGCAGCATATTTACATTACGGGATGTCGTTCTTTGTGTGTTGTGCTCAAGATGTACAGATTTGTGCAGTAACTGATTATTACCATGTCCAGTAACTCCATACACTCAGCCCGTTGTTTTTGTATGGTACAGTAGTTATACTTCACATAGTTGATAAAAACTATATTCTATTTACGTATGATTATTGTGGGTTTTTAGTATGTTCGATTAACTGCGAATATCAACCGAACATTTGTATTGCCTCTTATCGGAAGATGGCAGGAAACATACTAATACTGTTATTACCAGTTACCGCAAATACTTTTTATTTCGATATTTAATGCTGATTAATTCACAGTTGCTTGTTACTCTCCTTGAGAATAAACGGACTTATAAAAAAATGATGGATGTGTATGTTTGACTTGTAAATGTTGAAATCACTGATGTTGCTTCTCCAGCGACTAAATCCAAATCGTGCAGGTCTGCTCACAAGCAGTTTTCCTAAGCTAATATTTTGTTTTGCGGCAGTGCGTTATTTCCGATATCTCTGTGGACTTTGGAACATGCATCTGTAGTCACTGTACTTTTATAGTTTGCTTCGCTGTGGCGATAGCAGAAGTAGGCCTGACAATAGGCTGGGTCACCAGCATTTAACTGATACAACCCGCCCCCGCGGCTTCTTTTGTGATTTCTTGAGTGAACAGCGAGTCTTGTTTTGGAGTCCTATTTGGCTCATGCTGTATCTCTTTACCATTAAGTTATAAGGATTAAGCGATCCCTATATTTTAATTTAAGCATTTATTTTGTAATGATGATTGTTATTGATTTGTTTTTATTATTTGCATTTTTTGGTCTTGTATAATAACGTTGTAAAATTAATTTGGCCTTTATCTCGGTTTTTATCACCAGTCAGTTTCGTTAGAAAAAAAATTTCTTTTGCAAAGAAGTGGTTTATACTTTTGTATGTTGTCAGACCTGCCAGTAGTTTTCTCCAATGTTTGCCCCCTCTTTATTCGTAACCTTGGTAATCAAACCGTTTTACATATATTTTATAATAAATATTTATAAAAGGATGGCTAGCGTCAGAGAAATCAGGGAAAACCTGGAAAAATTAGGGTATTATAAGAAAAATTTATGTGTCAGGGAATTTAAATAAAATAGTCACAAGTCCATTTAATAAGAAAATAAATATTGGATTCTAGCCCTACTTCTACATGCCATCTCTTGAATTTTACTTTGGTTTATTCTACCTTTGTACGAAGATTTAAACTTCTTGGGGACAGTTTTGTTACTTTGTGTAATCATGACTGTTGATATACAGTCACGGACAAAAGTATTCGTACGTAACTAAGAAAATGAGGAAACTAGAAATTACTAACTGAATAATGAGGTTTTGGCGATGGACGGCGTCATAACATACGACTTGTGTGCTGAAAATAAGTGTTAATTGCATTAATAACATTATAGTAGAGCTGTAGGACAAAAAATTCAACATGATACTGTATGCCAGGATAAAGTATTCGTATATAACAACAATTAAACAATTAATATAATAGTCTGTTTTCCTTTTCGACATATTATTGCTCTTCGCTTTTAGAGCATTGACATCGCCTTTTTTTTTTCTGCCAAATGTTCTTTCATTCTTGAAGAACTTCCTTCAGATGTGACTTGCTTGTTATGTGATGCTTTCGCACTCTGGTCTCCAATTCACTCCACAGATGTTCAATTGGTGTTTACATCCGGCGGTTGTGGTGTTGTTGGCAAAGTGTGGGGCTTATTTTAAAGAAGCCATAAACGCACTATCTCTGCGGTGTGTTTCGAGTCATTGTCGTGCTGGAAGTCTCTAATAGTCACATCCCATACCGAGATTGTCTATGGCTTTCTGCAAATTTCCTTTCAATATGTTTAAATAATTATATTTGCCCATATTTCCTTCAATAAAAACTAATTCCCTGACACCTGCGGCCGCCATACACCCCACACCATGACACCACCACCACCTCCAGCTTCACCGTAGTTTGCAGACGATGTTCCTTGTACTCCTTGTTCGATTTTCTTCTTACTAAAACCCGGCCATCATTATTAAAAAACATTACATTTGCTCTCATCGGAGAATAAACCCTTGTTCCAGAACGCAATACCTTTGTCTACAAAGGCCCTTGCAAACTCTAATCGTTTTATTTTGTTTCGTTTGTCTATGTAGGGTTTTCTTCTCGGTACCCTGCTTCATTGAGAACCCTTGTTACTGTTCTAGATGAGACACGAATCCCACAGAACTGTCCTAACTGTGTTCCTATTTGTTAAGATGTAATTTTTGGGATTTTCTTGATCTTAATAATGTGCCACTTGTTTTGCGCAAAATGTTTGTGAGAACGCCCGCTTCTTTCTCTACTAACAAGTGTTTTCTGGCCTTCAACCTTCTTTATAACACTATGCACAGTTGAACGTCTTTCAACAACAGCAGAAATTTCAACATACGATTTGCCTTCGTGATGCAGCTTCATAATGATGCGTCGTTCATCAATAGAGGTATATCTGCTTTTCCGTCCCATCTCTGAAGGATTTGCGGACAGGTTAATGCGTCCGTCCCTTGCACGTCAAATACGCAACTGCTGTTGACGAGATTGATAGGGTTCACCTGTACCGTGACATTATCCGGCAGGAATCCAAGATGGACGAATACTTTAGTTCGTGCAGTAATCGACATAACAGAAAATTATTTTAATGTCCACCTGCTACTGGTCATTTTTAATGTCGCCTTCAATGCATGCATTTCAACCTTCACACTTTTATATTGTAGTAAAGCTGGATCTTGATAAACTTCATTGTACTCTCTGAATTAAACTGAAATATAAGCACAGGACTGTACGAATACTTATGTCCGTGACTGCACATGCTTTTTTTTATTGTTAATACAGCAAGTATTGGCACAGAGTAAAATGTACTTTAAGGTACCAGCTTAAGATTGTGCAGGTATAATATTACTGAAATATTAATTCACACTGTCAGTGGTTCTCAATGAACTAGTACATAACTAGTACATTATACAATATCTTGTCTATGTAATGTGACTTATTTCTTGCCCTCTGTCACGTTTTCTTCGCATGCCATCTTTGTATGCCATATATTATTTCAATATTTCATTAATATTCATTATCGCGTAGAAAATTATCCATAAAGGAAGGTTATGTTAGTAATTCACATAAAATAAACTTGTAATTTTTGAGGGAATAACATTAAAATATTGCTCAGTTTTGCCATATATGTTGGTTAGGGAAATGTCAGGAAATTTGTTTTAAGTATACTGCTAGCCACCCTGATTAAACGAGTGTAATTTTTTAGACTGCTATTGTGACAGGTTAGACATCACAGCCCTGTCCATACATACGTTAGCACACTCTGTGGATTTCGACTGCTAGCCTTTATGATAATTTATTTATTTCAGTGATCATGTTGCAGGAAATTCTCCACTCTACCATTGAACTTTTATTATTCTCTAAAAGAGCCTTTCGGGCAGCGCTACACCATATTGTCGATCAGTGGCGCAAGTCAAATGACCTTACAAGTACATACTTGGAGTTTATTTTGCCACTAGATAATTACACGAATTTTGTAAGTCCCTGGTTATGACTTGGTTACGGCGCATTGGATTAGTAAGTACTTAATTAACTACAAATGTCGCAGCATTTATTTACACTTTTAGGTGTCCCATATATTACCAATAACATCAATATCCGTATTTTAATTTATTAATGGCGATTTGTAATTACTACACTGGACTGCACTCCACGTGTTCCAGTTCTGCACTCTCACTGATCGCAGTTTTTGCCGCCCTGTCTGCAGATTCTGTGACAATTTTCTTGCAAATATGAACAACAAACAAGCACTTGGTTCGAGCAACTTCGTAACAATTGCACCCAGTGCATTCGATTGGAAAACGTCATAAATCAGCGGCACTGTTGGTTGCCCTGCGCTGATAAACAAAACACGAAAAAGAAAAAAGGATGTTGATCTGTTGATGTTATGAACTCTGCAATGGCCTATCGCTGTTTTTATCACTGAAATGTTTATCGCAACTTCGAATTTTTTTCTCAGTTGAAGACTCGCATTGACTTACTCAGTTATATCTCGGCCCACCCAGGTACTGCGACCTTAACGGGAGATAGTATATGCTGGCCAACAGTTATTTCTGTTACAGTTTTCAAAATTATCTTGCCTGGCCCAGTTTCCTCTATTCCCGTAAATCAATACGTAGGCTGTCTAAAAATAGTCGCATTATTTCTGCCCGCGATTTATCAGTTCTTCCAACGTTATTCACTTTAAGATGTCTTAGTCTAGTTGGTACGCAACGTTACGTTTAATGGTTTGGGAAGGCCAGTTCCGCTACCTAGTAACTTTGAAGAGTTTTGAATATACACCATGCCCAGATCGTTCCTTAATCTGAATATATGTATGTGTGTGTATATATATATATACATACACACGCACACACACACACAGGCTGTTCGGAAACTCGCCCGAAATAATTCGGGAGGTGATTCCTTGTGGAAAATGAGGTAGACATATGTAATTATGTAATACAACTTATAGCCTAGATCAATTCCTAAGGAAGATATAAACCCTTGAAAATAGAGTTTATAAGTGGCATTTTTGCAAAATATCACAAAGGGTGTGTAATTAAACTATGATAGTTAAATTCCATATATTTTGCGGAAATGCCATTTATAAACTCGATTTTCAAGGGAGTATATCTCCCTTAGGAATTGAGCTAGGATATAAGTTGTATTGCATATGTCTACCTCATTTTCCACAAGGAATCACCTCCCGAATTATTTCGGGTGAGTTTCCGAACAGTCTGTATATGTGGCGCCTTGAGATGTTTTAGTCCAGGATAAACTCGCATGGCACCCGAAAATCTTTCAGGAAGGCTGGATTTGGATTGTCCAGCAGAAAAGTGTGGATGAAATCAACGTGATTATCTTTGGAAGTGTTATTATTTTCAAGATGAAATTTGGTTATTAATTTTTACATTTTGTGTTGTACTCATAGTTTCTGGCAGAGAGAAAATGACGATCGTGTGTTTAATTTTGAAACCATAGTGTGTATTTAAGTACACTGCTGCTTGCTTTATCTTTGCTTCTCCAGTTTGATATTCTTGACAGAAGAGATCAATTTGCCAGCTTGTTTTATGGGTCTGAAGTTTAACTTCGTATGTATGCGTTTCTTTATCTTTTAAACCCTCCTTTATGCCTTGCTCTCGTCTTTCCATCTCAACGTGTTCCTTCATGACGTCTTCGTTATTTTTTTCTGCGTAACTATCTGAAGCCAGTGATCTGTAGTCCGCGCGTCACGTCTAGATACGTAGATGGACTCCATAACGCACTAGGGGGAGGGTCCGTCCGCCTAGACATGACGCGCGAACTATACTCTTTCTGTCATTTAACCCTTTTTATTCAACAAATACTGCCTCTACAGTTTCATACGCGTGGCACTTCATTTACCATGAATTCCTCCCAGCTGACAAGTTTCGGAGCAGCATCCGCGCGAGTCATGCATGCGCGCGTCCTATTGTACTTCCCACCAAGTTCGATTCCCGGCTGAGTCACTCCTGGGTTTCGAACGTAGGAATTGTGCTGGACGATGCCGCTGGTCGGCGGGTTGTTTCGGAGATTTCCCGTTTCCTTTGCTCTTGCATTCTGGTGTTGCTCCATATCCACCTCGCTTCACCCTCGTCAGCTCTCAAGGGCTCGCTTTTAAGAACCGCCCAAACTTCTACACTGTAATGTCCCAATACATAAATTGTGTCCTGGCGCCATTTTAAGAATTTGTTTTCGTGGATATCATTAGAGTCTCTCACCGCGCGCACCGCCGTCATCCCCTTTGTGCGAGTGACAATGTTATTACGAGCAGGGGCAGTTCGAACCACGCCAGTTGCTCAAACTCTGTCCCGGTTCAGTGGGCGCCATATCGAATTTAATGCAGTTACTCCCTCAGGTGTGATGGATAAATATTTATTTCGGTGCCACGCTTTATCATTTCAGTTAGACATCGGTCATTTTTTGATGTTCATGAATGTTCTGTTGTTCTGGTTTTGCAACGATCGTGTTGAAATACGTAATCATTAGTATTGCTTAGCATCGTCGGAAAGTCTCTTCTGGTTGATGTTTGTGCTTGATCCATTTTGACACCTATTATCTGAAATGTTATTTGTTATTAATGTAGTTATGGCTCTATCAGTCTACTTCAGTCATTTTGAATGTTAATGCTGTAAACCATTACTTGGATAATTGATCTTGAAAACTCCAGGACAGAGTAACAATTTCAGGAATATTCCGGGTTTTTTGCCTATTTGTTTTTGTTCTACAGTTCTTGTTACACAGCATCCAGTAAACTGGAAACGAAAATTCCAAAAATATAAGAACTTAAAAGATAATAGTTTTCAAATAAAATCCATTACTTTTGGCGTTTCAAGCAAAAAAATATATTTGGGACATGTAGTTTGCACATTGCGTTCATATTAATTACAAATTGATCGCATAGTGTCTCAGGACACATCAGTAATGTTCAGGTGCATCTATAGTGAATATATACTGGTGAATTAAGATTGATCAACACGCGCAACCATAAATTGTGAGCTCTAATTAAAACGAGTGTGTGAGGGAAGGCAGACGTGTATAGCGCCACTTTTAACCAATATTCCCAAAGACCCTGATAAAATACATATTAAAACACATATCAAAAGGCACGAACACATTAAAATAGGAGTAGCCAAAAGCCCTATCAAACCCCTCGAATGACGGCAATACTTAATTATCACAGAATATTTTGCTTTCGCCAAAGTTTGATTTTTCAGGCCCATTATCGATGTGAGTAATATTGCTGGCAAAATTAATAATATTACACAGACAAAAACTGAAACATTTATTGGAACCAGGCCATAAGTGTCGGTGTCCCAAACTACTTCTGGGATGGCCCATCCAACAGTCTCAACTCACGATGAAAAGTACTTTGAGTCGGCTATACACGATTCTTAGAACTCATTAAAGAAGGAGATCCATACCCCTAAAACGCCACGCCGGTGTCTGCCGTGGAGCGACTTAAGCAAGGAGCATGTAAGGAGAAAGAGTTGGCACTCCCAGGTTAGGCCTTCTTTCTTATTTGCTAGATGTATTTGGGGCTGTAAAAGAATAATTGCTGCCAACCACGCAGTGTTAAATCTATTAGGTTATAATTCACCGAACTGTTATTAAAAATTTTAGGACTCGAATAAAATTATTTGCAGGAAAATATATTAATGTAAAACATAGTTAATTCTTTTCGCAAAATAATTTTTTCTTTTAAATTTTTAAGAGAAAATTCGTTCTGTCCCGGCAGTGCGGCATTTATGGCTACATTATTATGCCAGATTGTTAAATATTTGTAAAATATAAATTCATTAGTAGTTAGAAATGGACAATTGTAGCACACCTGGTGGGAACGAGGGGAAAAGCGACGGCCATCTTGGATGACTTCCTTTTTTCCTCTTATGGTGGCCATTTTGGCAGCCAGTATCTGTAAAAACGGCAAAATTTCCCGAATTTCCCTCAAAAAATATGACTTGCACAATCCGGCTGACATTTCTTATGACTCCACAATGCGACTATGCGACTCCTTTTTGGACAAGTGAGGGATTGGGGGATTTAGTGATCTATCATTCCATGCCAGTATCGACCATATTGTTCCCTACTTCACACTCTTGCATTCCAAGTGCGGAGGTTTTCTCCGAGTCTTCCCAAATTCGAATACCTTGTTCATGCTCTTGCATTCCGATTTTATTTTCTCATATTCTTTCTGACATCTTTTCACCTGGTGCCCTAGTGGGGACAAGTCTCACGCTCTCCTACCAGATGTCTCTACTTCATGCTCTTGCGTTCTTCCCATCCTACTTCATGCTCTGGTATTCCTTCCCAACCAGCTGTCCTTACTTTGCGCTCTTGCATTCTTGACCAACGTCATCGATCGCGGTCTCTACTTCATGCTCTCGCATTCCTACCAGATGTCCCTACTTCATGCTCTTGCGTTCCATGGGGTAGATAATCTCATGCTCTTACATTGCTGTTTTCTCAGAGTCTTTCGTTCCTCGTTCCTACTACGTCATGCTCTTGCATTACTTGCCAACGACGTCGATCGTGGTCCCTACTTCACGCTCTTGCATTCCACACGAGGAGGTTTTCTCCTAGTCTTCCCGGATTCGATTACCATGTTTGTTCACTCTCTGGCATTCCGATTTTATTTTCTCATGCTCGCTCCTTTCTCTTGCCATCCTGTTCCCTACTTCATGCTTTGCATTCCAAGCAAGGGGTTTTCTACAAGTCTTCCCGAATTTAATTATTATCTCTCATTCCTTACCTACTTCACGCTTTTACATTCCTGGCCAACAACATCGATCGTGGTCACTACTTCATATTCTCACATTTGTACCAGATGTCTGTACTTCATGCTCTTTAATTTCATGTGAGAGATAATCTCACATTCTAGATTTCATTTGGGAGGTTTTCTCAGAGTCCTCCCGACCTGGCACCCTAGCAGGGACGAGTCTCATGCTCAAATCATACCACCTAGTTTTTCTCATACTTATATGCATAGTTGGCTGTAATTTTCGAACCGTTTAAAATACAGCTACCAAATTCGTAATATAGTCATTACCCGTGAAAACGAAAATGACCGCTGGGTTAAATATGCCCTAAACATACTTATAAAGCATAGTTGGCCATAATTTCCGAACCGTTTAAGATACAGCTACCAAATTCGTAACATATACAACACTCCCGACAACGAAAATGACTGCAGGGTCAAATATTCCCTAAGCATACTTATAAGCATAGTTAGTCGTAATTTCCGACAGTTTAAGATATAGTCATCATATTCGTAACATAGACATCACCCGCGACAAGCAAAATGACCACAAGGTCGAATATACCATAAGCATACTTATAAGCATAGTTGGATGTAATTTCCGAACTATTTAAGATACATCTACGAAATTCGTAACATAGACATTGCCTCCGAAAACGAAAATGACCCCATGGTCATTTATGCCTTATGCATACTTATAAGCACAGTTGGCTCTAATTAATCTAGTATAGATATAGTTGTAAATAGGATACACAGTTTAAGCAAATTATATTTGAAAACAGGTAATGTAATTCCTTCACCTTCATCATGTTACAACCATAGACTGCTATGTGTCTGTAAAAAAATTATTTCCTTATAATACATAGACTACACACCCTCTACTACAATGAACCATGTCTGATTCCTGTCCCCATGCAATGGCGGGATTTTTGATTGCCACCACTGCTACGCCGTACTTCTCGAAAGAGGCAACTAATCTTGATGCAATCACAATTAAATTTGTTTGGACCATCACATCATGCTTCTTTCTTTGTCTCCTCTTTTATAATCTTTCTCTAGCCACCTCACCAAGGCCTGTCACATCTTCTCTACATCATCATCTAAGGCCAGGGAATATCCTTACTAATGAGGGTCTGACCTCACCAGTGAGTGCTGCCTGCAAATTGTATGACCATACGTGGTGCCTTTGTTGGTGTCGGTCCCCTTGTCGTGAACATGACCCTTTGGCTGTCTTCAGCTATATCATTGTGTGAGCTGAGGAAGCTGTCATCCCTCAATATTCAGCTCGTTGCAGGAGTTTTCCTCGGTGGAATGACAGAACGCACGAATGCTGTCCATGCCCAATGACATGCACTCCGTTGCTTCAGTGCCCACCCCACTCAAGCTAACAAAAAGTATTCTGCATCTGTTGGGCTCAGGGGTAACTTGTCATTAAGGATAGCCGGAGTTATCCTGGAGAGATTTAATTTCGTCACTCATGGTAAATGCCACCAGTAAGTTTATCTGGGACAATGTTTGGAAGCTCTGCGGAAAATTTCTCAGTTCACAAGTTCTCTTCCTTCGGGTCAGTAAAAATATTGTTACTGAGGGGACAAATTAGCAAATTTGTTGCACTAGATGTTTGCAGGTGTTTCGAGCAATTCACACTACACTTCCTCATTTCGAGCCATCAAAGAGTCATGTGAGTTAGTGTTTGTCCACTTTGGTGGCTCAGGTGAGGAGGTATACAACCAGCCTTTCCCCCTTCTCTCGAGTTGGAGCAGTCTTTCTTGCATTTGAACCATACATCCGTTGGCCCCCGATTATCCATTATGCTATGTTGCAACATGTCATACTTGACGTGCAACTGTTTTTCCCTTTAAGTGATGCAATTCAACCCATGTACCAATTTTAAAACACCAGGGAAGGTCAAAGAGGATGTTTCCAGCTACCTCCTCCCTCCCCATCCACACCTCCATGTGGTGACTGGGTTTTAGAATGCCATCACAACCACCCTGTGCTTGTCAAAAAAGGTGACTATTCGTGACATTGTCAGGATCTGAAATTTGTTCAGACCATCATCTCGTGCTTCTTTCTTTCTCTTTTCTCTTTTGTCATCTGTTTCTTTCTATCTCACTAGGTCCCATCACATCTTCTCTCTCTACAGCATTGTCTCAGGCCAGGGTGATGTCCTTCCTAATGAGAATCTATCCTCACTAATGAGTGGTACCTCCAAATTGTGTGACCATGCATGGTGCCTTTGTTGTTGCCTGTCTTGCAAACCCTTCTCACTGGTCCAGCAGGAAAATTTAGGTGCGGAACCCGTATCCACGTACAAGTACACCCACGTAGCACCAATTGGTGCCTTCTTGGCAGGAGGGGTTGTCATGGCCGATTAGCCTATGAGCCTAGACCTGCTGGGAAAACGTGTTACCCCTGTTCAGAGGAGGCAGTTGTAATCAAACACAAATCCCCTGAACTGTCACCAAAAGGTGTCCTCTATAATGGGGAGCCTGGGATGTTTTCCCATGTAGGGGAATAAAACTGGCGTTGCTCAGGATGTAAGATTTGTCTCTGGTTTGCCCTGGTGTGCTACTGGGGCAGTAATTTGCAGTGAATAGCAGCAAAGGGTAACTATTTCTACATACCGCTTAAGTCTGTGCGAGTTTGTTCCCCCCTCCTAATAGCACAGCCCGTGAGGTGTTTTAACTGATGGGTTCTTTTCATTTCCCTCCGAATGGCAGGCTGAGGCAGACGAGTCCTAGTACGGGGGGCCTACACCATGACTTCCAAAAGCTCTATAAAAAAAGTGGCACCCTCAACAGCTATTTAAAACGGCACCACGATGAAACTGGTAGTGTTTTGGATTGTGATTTCTGTATTACGCCAGTGTACAACTATTAAATTACTTATGCCATGTTTCTTGGTTATCCAAGGTTTAGAATTGCACACATTTTTGAAAAGTTGTCGCCTTTCGAATTACAAAAAGTGATTGATGGAGCAGCTGGTGATACTGTTGGTAATTGTAAGATCAGTGAAAGGCGCAAGCTTCTGTTTGAGAGATTGAATGCTCCCCAATCCCGGGGGCTCTTGGCGATGAAGACATTCGGTGGGGCAACTGCAAAGTTCCCTGTTGAGGTCAAGTCTCATGTGTCCCTCAACTCCAGCAAGGGCGTCATCTGGTGTCCCGACCTAATTGACATCGCAGAAAAGAGATCCTAAATGAGCTGCAAACTCAGTATGTCACTGATGTTCACATTGTGCTGAATACTACTGATGGTATTAAGTCACCTATAGCGACTCTCATTGTGACTTTTGGTGTGTGTAACCTCCTTTCTGTTATCAATTTGCGTGTTTTAGCAGTTTATTCTTGCTCCTCTATGTTGCTATAACTGTCAACAGTTTGGTCACTCATCTGCAAAATGTCTGAATCCACCAGTTTGTCCGAAGTGTGCTGACCCACTGCATCCAAATACTCCTCAGTGCAGCAGATCGCTGAAGTGTTTTAACTGCAGCAAAGAGCATCCTGTCTGGTTGAAGGAGTGCCCTGTCTACCAGGATGAGCAGGCTCTTCAATGAATCCGGGCCTTGGACAAAGTTTCCTTTGTTGAGGCACCGAAACGTTTCCACACATTCCAGGGCCCGAAGCCTTCTGTTCCTTAAAGTGTTGTGGCTAATGCTCGACCAGCAGTAAACGATGCATGTACTGAGACAGTCGATGTGGCTATCCAGACCGAAGTGTCTGCGAGTACACCGAAACCACAGGGAGTTCAGACGACTCTGACCACAACTGTTGGTACACAGTTTGGGCCAATTGACAAAAATCTGTTGAAACCTTTTGTTGTTAACAAATCTCATCAGGAAGCTGCTGAGAAATAATTTGACAAGCCAAAGACTCCATCCTTTACATCCCTCCATGCAAGTGAACGTGATTGGCAGCATCACATCATCCACTCGCCAACACGCCGTCCTGTCTCTCCAGAGCCGGAAGCCGAGATGGCAGTTGATGTTGATTCACAATTTACTGGAGAAGGCTAAGGGGGCTTTAAGTCAGTGATCAACAGACATAAGGGGAAATTGATGTAATTATTTCCGCACACTTTCTTGCCATAACTCATGTATCGCGTACAAGGGGAACTGCAAAGGTTTTTTTTTTTCCATAATCTTGAAGAACTGAAACATTTTTTAGTCTCTCTCACCCCTATAGTCATTTGCCTTCAGGAAACTTACTTTCGTCGCACTGGTACGGCCTCCCTTCGAGGTCACACATTTTACCACCTGGATAACGTTGATGACAGTGCCTGTGGCGGTGTCTGGCTTGTGGTGAAGGATTCTGTTTACCATGAAGCTGTTGCCCTTCGCACTACTCTGAGTGGCGGTCAGAGTTTTCCTTGATATGTTTGTTACTTTTTGTAGCATATATGTACCCCCACACGAGTGTGTCAGGTTAGCTGATTTTGAGGACCTTTCGTCTCAACTCCCACCTCCATTTCTGACCGTTGGTGACTTCAATGCTCAGAATCATGTATGGGATTCTGACCACAGGGATAGTCTGGGTCTTGTAGTGGAGTCCGTGGCTCATCAGTTCAAATATTGCCCTATTGAACGCTGGTATTCGTACACACTTCATCACCCATAGTTACACTTTGTCCTGTATTGAATTATTTTTCTTTAGCCCAGCTTTGGTCACCCACTTCAATTGGTCTGTATACCCAGATCTTTGTTGGAGTGACAATTACTTAATCATATTGGATCAGACATTGTTTGCTGCCCTCCCCATGCCACCTAGGTGGGTAGTAGTTATAAATAGGGCATTCGGCGCCAACGGAGCTGGAGCCGGGACACATGACACCGAATTGCCCCAGGTAATGAGTAAACTTCATACTGTTGCAGTCCATTTCTATGGTGGCCAGTTTGTAAGCCATTATTTAAACCTCCTGCGCTTGCATTCCACTTCGATGGCCGCCATTTTGTTTTAAAAATTTACCACAATTTAATTTTAATTTAAATTTTTTAAAAAATTTTCAATAGGTTTAAATTTTTTCTCTTGGACATTTCATGGTGGCCATTTTGTTGCGCAACATAGCCTCAAGCTGTGTCCCCATGACGACTCCACGACTTCATAACATAGCCTCAGGCGTGTCCCTTGTACGACTCCACAACTTCATAACATAGCCCCAGGAGTGTCCCTAAAATGGCTCCCCAACCGCATTACATCGCCCGAGGCTATGCGTTCACATCGCCTGAGGCTATGCACCTTGCATTCCATTTCTATGGGGGACCGCAGTGATGCAGTGGATAGATGGCATGCAAAACTTCATGCTCTGGCATTCCATAGCGACGGGGAGCCGCGGTGGACAGACAACTCACGGCTTAAGACTGTGGCAGTCCTCGAACATTCCATGGCAGCCATTTTAGCACGTAGCCTCAGGCGTGTCCCTACGATGACTCCCACTACTTTATAACATAGCCCTAGGCTACAGGATGCGCGGTGGTGTAGTGAATAGACAACTCACTTTCTGGGGCTGCGGCAGCATAGCAGATAGACGACTCGCTTCTTGGGGGCCGCGGTGGTGAGGTGGATAGACAACTCGTTTCTTGGGGCTGTAGTGGAACGGTGGATAGACATAGCCTCAGGCGTGTTACTTCGACACCACCCTGACTTCATGACATAGCCCGACGCTACAGGCAGGTGTCCCATGACTCACCATGACCCAAGGCTTCATTTGATTTTCGGAAATATATTGAAAATATTGTTTTGCTACAATGCCTCAGGCTCTGTCGACGTCACTGAGAATTTTTTTTTCAGCGACAACACCTATAGCCCCAGGCAACGCGTGATTTTCGGAAAGTTATTTAAAATGTAATTTTTCTGCTACAATGCCCTAGACTCTGCCGACATCACCGAGAAATTCTTTTCCAACGACAACACCTATAGCCCCAGGTGACGTGTAATTTTTCAAAACGTATTGGAAATTTTATATTTTGTGCTACAACGCCCCAGGCTCTGATCTTGCACAACATTTTTCAAAAAATGTGTCGATGATCTTGCAAAACAGCGCAGTAACTCCTTTTTGGGCAATGAGGATTTGAGAATTTTCATGCTCTTGCATTCCATGCTACAGAGTTTTCTCTGATTCTTCCATGATCCCACAATGCACCACAGTGACTCTTTTTTGGGCAATAAAGATTTGAGGATTTTCATGCTCTTGCATTCCATGCTAGGGAGTTTTCTCCGAGTCTTCCCAAATCCCTAACACAACACCCCGACTTCTCCGTACTTCATGCTCTTGCATCCCTGCAATGACGCCTCGACTGGTTCCTGGGGTTGTCTCAAAGTCTTCTCAAATACGATTATAATTTAATTCCTTCCTATTAGATTGTATACGTGATGCTCTTGAATTCCAAAAATGGGTTTTCTCAGAGTCTTCCCATGCACCACGATGTCTCGACTAGTCTCTACTTCATGCTCTTGCATTCCATGCTAGGGAGTTTTCTCCGGGCCGCGGTGGTGTGGCGGATAGACGACTCGCTTCCTGGGGTCACGGTAGTGAGGTGGATAGACTATTCGATATTTGGGGGCCACAGTGGCGTGGCGGATAGACATCGCCTCAGGCGCGTCCCTACGACTCCCCAACTTCATTACATAGCCCCAGGCTACAGGCGGCCTCCAGCAACAACATATGTTGTTTTTCAAAATTTCCCAACACAGCTCTCTACAACAAATCACCATCGCCCCAGGCTGTCCGGCTCTTGCATTCCATTTCGATGGGGGGCTGCGGTGGTGCAGTGGGTAGACGACTCACTTCTTGGGGGTCACTGCGGTGTGGTGGATAGATGACTTACTTCTTGGGGGTCGCTGTGGTGCGGTGGATAGAAAACTCACTTCCTGGGGGCTGCGGTGGTGTGGTGGATAGACATAGCCCCAGGCAGTGCGAGACTTGTTCTAGCATTTTGACGGGGACGCAGTGGTGCAATGGATAGACGACATGTCAAACTCCATGCTCTTGCATTCCGGTGCGTCTGTGGTGCTGCGGTGGTGCATTGGATAGACAACACACTGCCTCAGGCGGTGCGGAGGCTTGCTCTTGCATTTCGACGGGTGCCGAGGTGGTACGGTGGATAGACGACGCGCCAAACTTCACACTCTAGCATATATAGACATCGTCCCGGCAATGAAAATTATCACATGGTCATTTAAGCCCTATGCAATCTTATAAACATAGTTGACCGTAATTCCCGAACCGTTTAAGGCATATCCGTCAAATTCATAACATAGACATCACCCACGACAACGAAAATTACCACAGGGTCATTTATACCCTAAGCTTACTTATAAGCATAGTTGGTTGTAATTCACGAATTGTTTAAGATACATTCATCAAATTCATAACATGGGCATCACCCCTGACAACGAAAAATTATTACAGTCATTTAAGCCCTATGCGAACTTATAAGCATAGTTGACTGTAATTAACTGCGGACTCCTCACCTCTGCGGACTCCTCCCCTCTGTGGACGCCTCCCCTCTGCGGACTCCTCCCCTCTGTGGACTCCTCCCCTCTGCGGACTCCTCCCCTCTGCAGACTCCTCCCCTCTGCGTACTCTACTACAATGTAGACTTCTCTACGCTGCAGACTCCTCCACGCTGCAGACTCCTAGACACTGCAGACTCCTAGACACTGCACTCTCCTCCACAATACTACCTTCACACAGTAGTGTTACTGTACACGATAGCTTAGCAAGTACGTGGATTTCTGCAGTTGCGCTAATTTATAACCTCATTCTGTAGGTCGAATACGAAATTAGGTTGTAATTTTCTCTGTAGTGGAGTAATAGGCATATGTCTATTAGTGAAGTGGCTGAAGTAAATTTGTTCTGAACTACAGCTGTTATATTTTATATATAATGTTCAACTGGAACCCTTTCCCATTTATTCTTCTTCCTCGCAACAAATCTTCTGTATACTAGCCTCAACACTGTCTTCAATTTCGTACATGTTATATATACACAGAGGTGACAAAAGTCATGGGATAGCAATATGCAAATATACAGATGGCAGTAGTATCGCGTACAAAATTTATAAATGGGCAATGCATTGGTTGGGCTTTCATTTGTAGTCAAGTGATTCATGTGAAAAGGTTTCTGACGTGATTATGGCCGCACGACGGGAATTAACAGACTTTGAACGCGGAATGGTAGTTAGAGCTAGACGCATGGGACATTCCATTTCGGAAATGGTTACGGAATTCAACATTCCAAGATCCACAGTGTCAAGAGTGTGCCAAGAATACCTAATTTCAGGCAAAACCTCTCACTATGGACAACGCAGTGGCTGACCGCCTGCACTTAATGACAGAGACCAACGATGTATCCGCAGAATGGTCAGTGTTAACAGACAAGCAACACTGCGTGAAATAACAGCAGGAATGAATGTGGGGCGGACGACGGACGTGTCCGTTGGACAGTGCGGCGAACTTTGGCTGTACTGGGCTATGCCAGCAGAAGACCGACTCGAGTGCCTTTACTACCAGCACGACATCGCCGGCAGTGCCTTTCCTGAACTCATGACCATATCGGTTGGACCCTAGACGACTGGAAAACCGTGGCTTGGTCAGATGAGTCCCGATTTCATTTGGTAAGAGCTGATGGTAGGGTTTGAGTGTGGCGCAGACCCCACGAATCCATGGACCCAAGTTGTCAACAAGGAACTGTGCAAGCTGGTGGTGGCTCCATAGTGGTGTGGGTTGTTTTTACATGGAATGGACTGGGTCCTCTAGTTCAACTGAACCGATCATTGACTGGAAAGGGTTATGTTCAGCTACTTGGAGACCACTTGCAGCCATTCATGGACTTCATGCACCGAAACAATGATTAAATTTTTATGGATGACAATGCGCCATGTTACAACTGTTCGCGATTGGTTTAAAGAACATTTTGGACACTTCCAGCGAATGATTTGGCCACCAAGATCGACCGACATGAATCCCATCGAACATTTATGGGACATAATCGAGAAGTCAGTTTATGCATAAACTCCTGCACTGGCAACACTTTCGCAATTATGGACGTCTATAGAGGCAGCATGGCTCAATATTTCTGCCGGGGACTTCCAACGACTTGTTGAGTCCATGCCATGTCGAGTTGCTGCATTTCGCCAGGCAAAAGGACGTCCGACACGATATTAGGAGGTATCCCATGACTTTTGTCGCCTCAGTGTATATATGTACATTCTATGTCTTGAAGGCTCTCTCACTATATTCTTCATGTGGTTCTGGCTTGGTATATTTACAGTCCAACCATATATTATATTTTACTGCCCCTTCTTTTTTCTGTCTAGCTTGTAAGTTGATCTATAATATTCTGTTTCATATGCTTAAGATGTGTACAAATATCGTCCACCATATCTGACGAATATGATACAACATATGTCTTCAGATATCGACTTCTCTGCAATGGAACCACCACCTGTAGTCTTTCAACCAATCCATTGAAGTCTTCACAAAATTAGCAATCAGACTTCCCATTACTCTTCGCAGAAGGTTATCGATATGCGTCTGCATGTATGTTCTTCCACGATGAGTAGTTTGTTAGATACCTCTGGGTCAGGGTACTAGGTTCAAATCTGTATTTCTTCTGTCCCAACTTCAATTAGTTCTTATCTTCAGCAACACATTTATGCTTTTGCTTTGCAGACGTAGGCACTTTATCAGTAGAATATACATATTTTGCATCGTCATCAGCAGACTTGTATGTCACACTTGCGTTCTCGGTGTCCTGGATAGTTGTATCAACTTCGTTTTTCACCTTACATGATAGCAATGCTTGTTTGTTGTTCACATCTTCTGACGATCTGTATAGCTAGCACTCATCATATTAAATGTATGCAACACTCGTAATTCCTTCTTCACACTTGGTGAAGGTTTTGCAGATAGTTGTACAAGACATTCTTGATTGTATGCCCTCAATCTGCATACATCTATTTGCCAAGTGACCTAAGTAAATTTGTTCTCAACTATAGCTGATGTATCTTATATAATGTCCAACCAGAACCCTTTCCCATATATTCTTCTTCCTCGTGGCAAATCTTCTGTATACTAGCTTCAACGCTGTCTTCAATTTCCTATGTGTTATACAGAGGTACATTAGAGGTTTTGAAGAGGCTCTCGCTATACTCATAATCTTCATGTGGTTCTGAATTACTATATTTACAGTCCAACCATATATATTTTACTGCACCTTTTTCCATCTCGCATGTAAGTTGATCAATAATATGCTTAAGATATGTACAAATATCGTCCACCATGTTTGATGTTTCCAATACTGTCAAACTTCTAGGTCTCTTGTTTGATTGTAAACTCTCTTGGACGAGTTATATTCAGTCTCGGAAGTCTCGCTGTGTATGGGACCTGAATTTTTTCCCTAGCAAACTACACTATGACAGTGTTGTCTGTTCTTTTGCTAGGCTGTCTTTGCTATTACAGTTGGCTAGTGTTCGCCATGCTGGTATTCACATTGCAACTGGGGTTTTTTCGCACGAGCCCGGTCGTCATTCTTTGTGTCATGGCTGGTGAAACCTCCTCTCCACTACAGGCGTCACCTACTGCTACTTTCCTATGTACATTCGGGCTCTTTGCACCTTCACCATACTGATTTCTTTCCATGCGCCTCATGAACGTCTGTACTCAGTTAGGCTATATTCTCCACAGCCCCCATCTGTCCTATTTGCACATGCCGGGGAGCAATATGACTTACCCCTGCGTGTGTTGCCTTTGTTTCAACGTTACCAGCAATGGCTGACAACATAAGTTGAGGTGCGGCTCATCCTAGCGAAATTTCTAAAATTACCACTTCTCCTATTGTTGATTTTTTTTATTCTGTGGTTTTTAATTGCTTTTTATACTGATGGTTCCAAATCAGATATATCAACTGGCTTACTCCTGTGTCACTGGTGCTTCTCTTTATCTTTTTGGACTTTATCCATCTTGCAATATTTTATCCGCAGAGCTTTTCGCTATTTTAAAGGCTCTTTTTATCAGTAGGGGGTTACACCGCAAATGCTTTGTGTGCTCAGATTCAATGAGTGCCTTGACAGCTATTTGATCTAGCTCCACAGCTCATCCACTTCTTTCCATAATCCGGGAGAAGCGGGCAGGGGCTGTACGGATTGGTGTTGTCGTCTTCCTGTTGGTTCCAGGGCATGTGGGCATCCCTGGCATTGAAGCAACAGATATGGCAGCTAAGGAGGCATGCAGCCTTCCACCCTGTGATCCTCGTATCCCTGTGTGCAATGTGCTGTATGCAGTCCATGGCCTTGTATGGCATGCTTGGCAGCGGGAGGAGTGAACTTCTCTCCCACTGTCCAACAAGTTACGGGCTATCTCTGACTTGCCTGTTTGTGCTCGTCTTGTTGTTTTGTATACCTGCAGGGATAATTATGTGCTTTCTTGCCTTTGCATCAGGCACACTTGTCTGAAACACAAATACCTGCTTCTTGGTGAACCCACTCCTGAGTGTGATGCCTGTGGCACTCCCTTGACTGTGCATCACATTATGTTGGAGTGTTGCAGATATGACCAAGCTCATCGTACTTTTAATGTTCCTGACGACCTACTGCAAATGCTGTGTGATGGGGGTACATCTGTGTGTGGCGTATTCCCATTTTTACGTGCAATGGGTCTTTTTAATGTGTTGTGATTTGGTTTTTTGTTCTTGTGTTGTTGCTCCTCTGGAGTATTTGGTGCTGTTTTATCTGTTGTTTTTGTGACTGTCCATTTGCCTGTAGTTGAGGTTTGTAATCTGTTTTTTCTGACTTTCATTTTTGCCTCTTGTGGAGGTTTTTATCTGACTTACGTTTCTGCCTCCTGTGGATGTTTTCATATGTTTTTACCTGACTTTGGTTTTTGCCTCGTATAGATGTTTTTAAGGAGTTTTATTCTTCAAATTCCTGTTGGCACTAATGACCTTGCTCTTTCCAGCACCTCACAATCCCAATTTCCCCCCCCCCC
>NQII01000100.1:343277-354472 GCA_002778355.1 Clitarchus hookeri | reverse complement strand
CCCTCCATCTAGCAGTATTTTAACTACTGTGATTTTTTGCTATTTTCAAGGCTGTGTGTTTTATCAGTTGTGGGTTTCACCGTATATGCCGTGTGTGGTCAGATTCAATAAGTCCCTTAACAGCCATTCAATCTGGCTCCACAGCTCGTCTACTTCTTTATATGATCTTGATGCTCGGGGGAAGGGTGGCTGTGCGGATTGGTGTTCACGTCATTTTTCTGTGGGTTCCAGGGCATGTTGGGCATCCCTGGCAATGAAGCAGCGGAAATGGTGGCTAAGGAGGCATGTAGCCTTTCACCCTGTGACCCTCGTGTCCCTGTGTGTGGTTTACTGCATGAGGATTGTGATCTTGTCTGGCAAGCTTGGCAGCAGGAGTGGACTTTTCTCCCACTGTCTCCCCAACAAGTTACGGGCCATCTCAGACTTGTCTGCTTGAAGTCATCCTGATTTTTCATGCAATCGCAGAGATGATGATGTGCTTTCTCAACTTTGCATCGGGCACATGTGTCTGACACACAGATATCTGCTTCGTTACTAATTTCCTCCTGATTGGGGCAGATATGACCAGGATGCCGGACTTCCAATTTTTGAGACGACCTACAGTGAATGCTGCGAGATGGGAGTACATCTGTGAGCGGCGTACTCCCAATTTGACATGCGAGCGGTCCTTTTAACATGTGATTTGTTTTTACATTCTTGTACCATGTGGTGTTTTTGCTTCTACAGAGTAATTTTTCTTTTTTTAGTTCTTTTGTTTTGTGATTGTTCTTTCGCCTCTTGAGGAGGTGTGTGTGTGTGTGTTCAACTGTGCAGATTTTACAAAACGGACCACACCTTTATATGTCTACCACTGCTTTTGTCATCTTTTCTTGTATGAGTTCAGTTACCTGTTTTTGTTTTTACACATATTCATCCAAGTCAGTCTTTTTGTGGATGTGTTTTTCTGACTATTACAGTGAGGTATCTTTTATGACTATACCCATTTTGTAGTATTTTCACATTAAACCTTGATGCAATTTTGAAGCTCTGTATTTTATTAGTAAGTCTGATTCGTTCTTATTTTATGAGTGCACTGTTAATAGTCATAGTCTGGCTCCTTACCTCACCCAGTTCTTCCTCTGATTAGAGAGAAGCTGGTGGAGGCTGAGGGAAGGAACTTTGGAGTAATTTTCCTGCTGGGTAGTTATCCATGTGGACACTCATAGTAATGAGGAGACTGATGCAACAGCAGAAGAATTGTGCAGCCTTCCACCTTGTGGCTTTAGTGACCCTGTGCATGATGTGCTGTACGTTGGCATGTTGGTACATGTGGAATGCTTGGCAGAGGGAATGACACACTCTCCCACACAAGTGTTGTTCTGGTTGCCATACTCTCAGGAAGGCAGGTTGCTGACTATTCTTTGCATCTGTACACTTATTATGTCACTCGTAGGTACTTGGTCCATGGAGAATCTCAGCATGAATTAAATTGCTGTGAATCACATTCTTCAGAACACGTCAAGTATCATGAGACACACCACTGTTTTAACTTTCCCAATGGGCTGCAGCATGTGTTATGTGGTGGGAGTACATCTGTGAGCAATAATACTCCAATTTTTACGTGTGGCCGGATTTTTTAATCTGTTATTAGTTTGTGTTCAACCTAGTTTTATGTGCGTTTCATTTGTTATTTTTTTGTTATAATTTGTTTTAGTTTGTATTATTTACTCTTCCTATGAGTACCAATGACTCTGTGGTTACGCACCCCAAAACCACCGCCTGTTCATTTGTTCATTAATTCATTCATTTTGTGAGAGTGGGTGTAATGTCTGGTATTCAAGAGAGGAGCACTGTGTTGCCTTTCTTATTTTTATATCATTTTATTAATTTTGAGAACTAATGATTGTGCTGTCATGCACTGCACAGTACCATCCTTCACTTTAGTTGATGCACAACTCACTCAGGGAGACTTTTGCATCCTCAAGCTCTACTGCCGTAAATTCTCAATGCCAAGTTAGCCAAACATCTTAAAAGAGGAGCGTTGTAAATTTTATTTAAAGTAGTTATGTTATGGTGGATCAGTCTTATTCTGTCATGGAGTGTGTAGTTAGCTACAATTCCTGAGGAGTAGGAAGAAGGTTATTAAATAATGTAACTTATATAAAATTATAAAATTAGCGATACTATAGTTTTTTTTACTTGACACTAGAATTAATAGCACTCTTAAGCTTCAAGGTTCAAATTACATTCCAATATTGGCTGTGTTAAATATTTTAAGAAATGATTAAACATGATTTTGTTTAATATATAGTTTATTTTGAATGTTTCAGGCACCAGTTTTTAATGATGCAACACGCAGTGTGCTAGATGACATTTTCCTGTTAAAACGCCTTCAGACGATGCAGGAGTTCTTTATGCTGTGCAGTCAAGCTGCTAGGGGCATCATTGTGGCATATGATAATGACCACTTAAGCAAACCTATTCGAAGGTTCACGGCAGACTATGTCAGCAGGCAGATGCTTGGTGTAACATCGCAAACACTTGGATTAGCACTATGTCTCCTGCTGCAAAGAATTGGTCTCAATGTATCAGGTAGGTTTTTGTGCTTTTCCATTTTCTTTTATTTATTTATTTATTTATATATATATATATATATACTTTTTGAGATTATTTGAGTAAATGGTAATATTTGCTAAACACCTAACAGCCATCATTATGTATGTACATCAGAGTATATAATTTAGTTTTTACATTGACAGGTCTGCATAACAAACCTATAATTGATGTATAATGAGGATTCTGTGATAATAATCAGATCTAGCATATGCAAGTAGCCTGTAAAATAATCAGTCATACAGGAATAATGTTAGACATGACTGACCTGAGAGATGTGGCTCGGAGTTGAAGGGGAGCAAGTCTTTGTAATGCGAATGTGGCAAATAGCACTACAGATTAATGAAGCTGTAATGCAGGGTAATTGTATTTGCCACCTCATGTAGTAGTAAGCATTGGGTACCACCACAGCCAACCCATGATTGTTACTTATGTCTTCCCCCATGTGGTGGCGGGATTTTAGAATACCACCCTAGCCACCCCGTGCTTGTCGTAAGAGGCGACTAATTGAGACGCGGTCGGGATCTGAAATTTGTTCGGACCATCATCTCATGCTTCTTTCTTCGTCTCCTTTTCGTTTGTCATCATTTTCCTTTTGATCTCACCAAATCTCGTTGTAGTTTCCCTATCTCCAGCATCGTCTCAGGCCAGGGCGATGTCCTTCTTCCTAATGAGAGTCTGTCCTCACGACTGAGTGCTGCCTCCAAATTGTGTGACCATATGTGGTGCCTTTGTTAGTGACGGTCTAGCAAACCCTTCTCACTGGCCCAGCAGGCAAATCTAGGTACAGATCCACGTACATGTACAACCATGTAGCACCAATTGGTGCCTTCTTGGCAGGAGGGGTGTCATGGCTGACTAGCCCATGCGCCTAGACTTGCAGGGAAGATATTTTACCGCTGTATGGAGGAGGCCGGTTTAATCAACCAGTATTATTATTATTATTGTTATTATTATCATCATCGTCATCATCATTATTATTACATAAATTATATTTAGTATCTAAAATTGTCACTATCATAAACTTTTAGATTAACAGTTTGACTGACCACACTGGTTTTTGTAGTGGTCTTGTTTATTTTATGATTATGTGGGACGCCTCATTCTTTTATGCTTTTCTTCTTTAATTATGTCTCATGAAAATGTCCTAACAGAATCCTAATATAAGAAGTGTACCATTGCCTTATAAATTTTTTAAACTAGAAATGGTACATCAATATAATTGGAGGTGGCATTGCATGTTAGGGTGCTGTCTTCCCAGGCCCCCAAACACTGTGCAGAGATTCAGTCCTATAGTTGTCATCTAAAAACTGGTCAATATATTTGAGCAGGTCTGCTTACAAATAATAGCATTTAAGAAATTTTTTGCATTGGGAAGGTAGTTTCCATTTGGTATTTCTGTTTCTAAGGTGTGGTTATTTTTTAAATGAAGGAAAAAGCCAAAAAAAAATGGGTATTTCATTATCATTTTTAGGTGCAAAATTTCCTAAATGCTTCTTAACATACCTTGGGGATATGCAGCACACCTTTATCTTAATTTTTGTATGATAAAATGACAGGATTACTGCTGAAACACTCAAGAGGCAAGTCAAGAGAACAACTGCATGCCAGTTCACTCGCTGCCTAGTGCATAGAGGCAGGGATGCATATGGTGCATATCTAGGTTGCCCTTAACACTCCCATTCTTCTAGACCTCAAACATGCAAAATACCTCCAGCTAGATGGCATCCTTAAGAACTAAATATATAAAGAGTGGAGGTCATAACAGATAAAAATGCACTTAGATGTACCCCTTACTGTAATAGTGTTCAGTATATTGGTTATGAAAGTAAGTATAGAGTGTAGCAGAGAATGTGTGCTGTTGCAGTGGAAGTGGAGCTGCGGGACATAGGAGCAGAGAGCAAGGTGGGGCTAGATGAGCTGTGCTGCAAGGCAGTGAGTGGCTGCCTGAAGCGAGGGCTGGTGACTGAGGCTCTGCTGGCTCAGGCCAGTGGGCTGACCAGCACTCTCGAGGCTAGCTGGAGGCACCGTGAGATGGCCAGGCATCTGCAGCAGCAGTTGGAGGTGTGCCAGTCCACCGTACAACGGCTGCAGCTGCAGTTCACTGCCCACCACTGGCTGCATGAGGACTCTCTTAACATGCCCCTCACGCCTCTGAGTAAGTCTCCCACCACACTGCTTCCTGCTAGTGAACCCTGCAACATATGTCAAATANACGTTATGCAGATAGTTTAGATGAAACATGTACGTATGGGTTGCATGTTGCATGCAAACTGAAGATATTTTCCAACTTCCTCTTATCAATAATAATAAAATGAAAAATGAAACCACATGGGATGACAGACGTACTAGATGAATAAAAAGAAATGGGTTGAAGTAAAAGGAAATATATCCAATCCCTCCCACCATACACTTGTCACATTGAAGGTGACTAAAGTGCTCAGCCCTAGGTGTTAATATAACTTTGTGGAGCAATACATCACTGCTCGTTTCCCTGAGCTGGAGAAACTGAGCATGATGATGCAGTGGTAACACACTGGATTCACGTTTACAAGGACCTGGGTCCTGTTTCCAGTCCAGATATCCTTATTTTGGTTTTCTAAAATTACTCAGAGTAAAGGTCAAGTTAGTTCCTTAATACAGAATCCACATTTTACGATACATTAAGCAATAATAATTTGAGGAAATAGGATTGTCACTTTTGCTTACCATTGTGAAATACTCCATGTGCTGGCATTGTTTTAGATTACCACCACAGCCACCCCCTTGCTTGTCGTAAGAGGCAACTAATTGAAATGCGGTCGGGATCTGAAATTTGTTTGGACCATTATCTAGTGCTTCTTTTTTCATCCTCTTCTATTTGTCACCTTTTTATATCCACCTCACCAGGTCCCATCACATCTTCCTTCTCTCCAGCATCATCTCAGGCCAGGGAGATGTCCTTCCTAATGAGGGTCTGTTTTCACCAATGAGTATGCCTCTAACTTGTGTGACCATACATGGTGCAGTTGATGGTAACGGCCTAGGCAACCCTTCTCACTGCCCAAGCAGGAAAATCTAGGTGTAGAGCCCATATCCACGTTCTTGTACACCCATGTAGCACCAGTTGGTACCTTCCTGGCAGGAGGGGTTGTCATGGCCGACTATTCCATGCGCATAGACCTGCCTGGAAGATGTGTTACCGCTGTATGGAGGCCGGTATAATAAACCACAAATCCCCTGAAAGTCTACCAAAGGATGTCCTCTATAGTGGGGAGCCTGAGATGTTTTCTGCAGTTGGGAAATAAAGCTGGCCTTGCTCAGGATGTACAATTCTCCCCTGGTTTGCCCAGTTAGTGTACACTTTTTTGTGATACTATAGCACTAATTTCCTGTGAGTAGTGGTTTCCAAGTATTTCTTAGGTCTGTGGGAGGTTGTTCCCCCACCTAATGGCAAGTGTTATAACTGCTGGCTTTTTTTCTTTTCCCCCTCGAAGGACAGGCTCAGGTCAACGAGTCCCAGTATGGAGGGCCTACGTCATCGCTTCCGAAAGCACAAAAGAGTTGCACCATAAACAGCCACTTAAAAAGACACCGCGATGATACTGGTAGTGATTCGGATCATAATTCTGTAGTGTGTTGTTCTGCTGCTGTTAACTTACCTACGCCATGTTTTATAGTTATTAGAGTTTTAGAAGGGCACATTTTCGAAAATATGTCGCCTTTTGAATTGCAAAATGTGATTCATGGAGCAGCTGGTGGTTCTTTTGCTAATTGTAAGAAGATCAGTGAAAGGCGCAAGCTTCTGTTCGAGAGATTGAATGCTCCCCAATCGTGGGGACTTGTGGCAATGAAGACATTCAGTGGGGCAACTGCAAAGTTCCCTTTTGAGGTCAAGTCTCATGTGTCCCTCAACTCCAGCAATGGCGTCATCTGGTGTCCCGACCTAATTGAAATTCCAGAAAGCCAGGTGTTACTTGAGCTGCAAACTCAGTATCTCACTGATGTTCACCATGTGTTGAAGACTTCTGATGGTGTTAAGTCACCTACAGCTACCCTCATCATGACTTTTGATGTGTAAGAACTCCCATCAGTTATCAAAGTCAGCTACCTGAATGTTCATGTTCAGCAGTTTATTCCAGCTCCTCTTCGTTGTTACAACTGTCAACAATTTGCCCATTCATGTGCGAAATGCAGGCATCCACCAGCTTGCCGGAAATGTGCTTACCCATCTCATCCTGATACTTAGTGCATCAAAACTTTGAGGTGTGTGAGCTGCAGCAAAGGACATTGTATCTGGTCGAAGGAGTGCCCTGTCTACCAGGAGGATCAGGCTGTCCAACGAATCTGAGCCACCGACAAGGTTTCCTTCTTCGAGGCAAGGAAATGCGTCCGTGCTCTCCAGGACCCAAAACCTACTGTTCCGTCAATGTGGCTACCCAGACAGAAGTGTCTGTGATTACACTAAAGCTACAGCACGTTCTTGTGACCCGAACCACGACTGTTAGTACAAAGTGTGTACCAGCTGAGAGAGAACTGTTGAAGCCTACTATTCGTAATAAATCTTGTCAGCATGCTGCTGCAAAAAAAGTAGACAAGTCAAAGTCTCAGTCACTCGCATCCCTTCTTACAAGTGAACCTGATATGCAGGATCACATGATCAACTCGCCAATTTGCCAGCCGGTCTCTCCTGAGCCACAACCTTAGATGGCAGTTGATGTAGATACACAAAACACTGGTAAAAGCTCTGGGGGCATTATGCCAGTGATCAACAGACAAATGGGAAAATTGAAGTAATTGTTTCCACACACTTCCTTCCCATAACTCATGTCCCTTATACAGTGGAACTGCTGAGTTTATTTTAATAATCTTGAAGAACTGAAACAGCTCCTAGTGTCCCTCAACCCTACAGTCATTTGCCTTCAGGAAACGCACCTTCGTCCCACTGATACGGCTTTCTTCGATGTCACTCCTTTTACCGCCTGGAAAACGTGTTGATGGACCATGCCTGTGGTAGTGTTTGTCTTTGTGGTGAAGGATTCTGTTTATCATGACTGTTGCACTTCGCACTGCTCTGCAGGCAGTGATGGACAGGGTTTTATTCTGTGTGTTTGTCACTGTTTGTAGCATATATGTACCCCCCATCCACCAACAGTGTGTCAGGTTAGCTGATTTTGAGGAGCTCTCATGTCATCTCCCACCTTCATTTCTGATTGTTGGGACTTCAACGCTCACAATCAAATATGGACCATAGGGGTGGCCGGGGTCGTGTAGTCGAGTCATGGATCACCAGTTCTAATATTGCCATGTTGAACACTGGTACTCCTACACACTTCACCACCCATACTGGCACTTCGTCCTGTATAAATCTTACTTTTTTTAGCTGAGATTTGGGCACCCACTTTGATTGGTCTTTTATCCAGACCTCTGTGGAAGTGACCATTACCCAATCATTTTGGATCATTTGTCATTTACTGCCTTACCCATACCACTTCGATGGGTGCTCAACAAAGCAGACTGGGGTAATTTCCAATATTCGCTCCCCTTCACTGCTGAGGTTCCTCTTGAAATGAAATCCCTCCTCCTGGAGGGATTTCATTTGTCGCTGACGGTATATGCTACCAGTAAGATTATCAGGGACAATGTTCGGAAGTTTTGCGGACAAACTCTCAGCACACATAGGCTCCCTTCCTTCAGGTCAATAACAATATTGTTGCTGGGGACAAACGTAGCAGATTCAATAGGTCAATATTTTGCGAATGTCAAGAGCAGTGCAGATTACATTCCCTTATTTCGAGCCATCAAAGAGACATGCGAGACAGTGGGTGTCCACTTTGCAGCTCGGGCGAGGAGGACTACAACCAGCCTTTCACCTTTTTTGAGTTTGAGCAGTCTTTATCGCACTCAAAGCATACATCGGTTGAACCTTGATATTATCCATTATGTTATGTAGCAATACCTCACACTTGAGGGGAAACTGTTTTTGCTCACAATTTTTAATAAAGTTTGGAACTCTGGTGTTTTCCCTTGAAGTGTTGCAAGTCAACCCTTGTGCCAATCTTGTAACCAGGGAAAGTCATAGGGGATGTTTCAAGCTTTCACCCTATTTCCCTCACCACCTGCTTCTGTAAGACAATGAAGTGTATGATTAATGTGCATCTGGTATATTTCCTTGAGACCTGGCAGCTTTTAGCGCCTCTTCAGTGTAGTTTCCGCCAAAATCATTCTGAGGCGGATTATTTGGTCAACTTGTAACTGCCATACAGACCATATTTTTGCAAGGGCAGTACCTCCTTACTGTCTTCTTTGACCTGGAGAAAGCATACAACACAACATGGTGACATGGTATTTTGCGACAGCTGTCTGCTTGAGGATTTCGTGGACATCTCCCTGGTTTCATACAGAAATTGATGTTTTTCCTTACCTTCAGAGTTTGCAGTGGTGCTTCTTATTCTTGGGAGTTCGTTCAGGTGAACGATATGCCACAGGGAAGCATTTCAAGTGTCACCTTGTTTGCCATTGCCATCAATGGTATTGTGTCTATCGTTCTACCACCCGTGGAATGTGCACTGTATGTGCACGACTTCACCATTTTCTGCCGTGCTGCATCTCTGTGCATGGCAGAACGTCAGATCCAGCTTGCCGTCCACTGCTTTGGCGACTGGGCAGACAGCTGTGGTTTTCACTTTTCCACCACCAAGTCGCAGGTTGTCCACTTCTGTAGAAAACTTGGCATCTTTCCTTCTTCTGAGGTGCTTTTGTAGAGCTCTATTTTGCCTGTTTCCAATACTGCCAAATTCCTTGGCTTCTTGTTAGATTGTAAACTCTCTTGGAGTAGTCATATTCAGTCCCTGTAGTTTCACTGTGTAAGGGACCTGAATCTTTTGAAAATTTTGAATGGCTATGACTGGGGTGCTGACAGTCACCTTTCTTGGGCTATATTGTGTCCTGGTCCGCAGCAAACTGGGCTATGGCAGTGTCATTTATTCTTCTGCTAGGCGGTCTGTGTTGAAACTATTAGCTACTGTTCACCATACTGATATTCTTATTGCGACTGGGGCTTTTCGCACGCACCCTGTTATCGGTATTTGTGCCGTGGCTTGTGAACCTCCTCTCCACTACAGGCGTGACCAACTGCTTCTATCCTATGGTGTGCAGTTGTATTCAGACACTTCCAACCTTCACCATACTGCTTTTATCCATCTTTTTTGCTATATTAAAGGCTCTGTTTTTTATCAGTAGGAGGTTTCACTGTAAATGCATTGTGTGCTCGGTTTCGATGAGTGCCTTGACAGCCATTCGATCTGGCTTCACAGCTCATCCGCTTCTTTCAAGTATAGTAAATACAGAGGTAATTATAATAACATACGTTTTCAGTAAATATTGACATTTATTCTGTTTTGGTTCTTAATTTGTTTATATTTTCACATAATTTCATTCATAGCCCCATATAATGATTTTCATGTAATTTAACGTAATATTTAAAAGATATTTATACACCATCCATTGTATTAATGATTCTATGACCCTAATTAAATTTTGACTTAAAACTTCAATATTGATATTAATGTAATATATTATTCCTAACATATTTTTTATTATTATTAGACTGTAATTAACACTTTTTCAGTTATTTGTTTTGTTTAATTAACTTTATTTTATTTTTCGTTAAGTATTTTGTTTTGGAAGTGATGTCATATTTTAGCTGCTGATAACAGGAATGCCTGAAATTGGTGCTTCTGGTGGGTTTTTGAAAGAATGATGGATGCAATTTTTTTACGCTGGTTATAAATCAAAATAATTACTAACGCCATCATAAGATAGCACATTATTTTCAGCCCCAGAAGTGAGTCTGTAATTATGTCAGACCAGGTTAAGAAGAGGGCCTAGACTTTAGGCAAATAATTTTTTTTAGTGCTTACATGAACTGAATTATGAGGTGCTGCTTAGCGTCAGGCGTTGTGAACCCCAGCATAAAGGTCATCTACTCATACTGTAACTCCAATTTTAGTGAAGTTCGGAGGTCACTTCCTTGACTGCCCGGCACATTCTGGTGGAGTGTCGCAGGTATGACCTGGCTCGTCACACTTTTAATGTTCCTGACAACTTACAGCAAATGCTGTGTGATGGGGGCACGACTGTGAGTGGCGTATTCCCATTTTTACTTGTGATGGGTTTATTTAATGTGTTATGATTTGGTATTTTGTTTGTGTGTTGTTGTTCCTCTGGGGTATTTTATCCTGTTTTGTTAGTGGTTTTTGTGACTGTCCTTTTGCCTCCTGTGGAGTTGTTAATCTGTTTTTCTCTGACTTTTGTTTTTGCTTCCTGTGGAGCTTTTTATCTGATATTTGTTTCTGCCTCCTGTGGAGTTTTCATCTGTTTTTACCTGACTTTTGTTTCTGCCTTATGTGGAGGATTTTAATGAGTTTTAGTCTTCAAATCTCTGAGGGTGCTAACTACCTCGCTATTGAGTGCCCCACAATCCCACTTACTCAATTTTGCCTCATTTTTTTTAAGTTTCTGGTTTTTCCCTCTTGTGGAGGTATTTAACCTGTTGGCATTAATGACGTTGTTGAACACCTCACATTTCTACACACTCACACTCACTCTCTTTATTTCCCCCC
>NQII01000100.1:328785-343251 GCA_002778355.1 Clitarchus hookeri | reverse complement strand
CTCATGAATCATGAAACTAGTAATGCGCAGAGTCTCAAACTCAAGTTGAACTAAAAATGATTGACTTGTCATTTGAGTGGAGTTTTCCTAGTAGGCATCAAGCTACTGAACTTGCAAGTCGAGTCACTGTGTTTTTATGTTATAAACAAACAAATATTTGCACCTAACAATCACTTTTCGTATCTAGTGTATCATTTTTACTTTAATAACTCATCAAAGTTGTGTTGTAATAACAACTGTGCTACATGTGTTGACGCTCAGTTGTTTGTGGTGTTCAAAAACTATAAATGCAGACGAGTTATGATGCGCTGCTTCCTCTCTATTGCTGCCTGAATGGCACCACCGCCAACACCGGCGACAGATAATATCAACGTCGACATGTACAGTCTCAGCAATACACAAATACATACAACGTATTTAAAAAGGAAAAGCCTATTTATCTCGTGGCACGTCACACCTTCAGCAGAAATATGCGTAGATACAGTGCACTTGCGATTATTTTTCTCATAATTACTGTATACATATACATATAAAAAAAAGAACTATTAATAAACAAAAACTTAGTGTGAACTGCTTGTCCACTCATTCTGCAACATGCATACAGACCAGCCTGAAACCTACCCTCCCACTCCACTCCTGTAACTGTTATTATATTTTTGTTTTTCTTTTTCTATCAGCATCAAGTGGCTGACGTTACTGTTCATTTTATACTTTTTCTAGCCTGCATAGTCATTCACTCTCAGCGGAAGGGAAAAGGCAGCGCTGTGAATCTTTTAATCAAGCAAATGATTATTCTTATTGGTAGAAACTAGTCCCAAACTTTTTTCTTGTTAAACCATGACTATGAGGAGGGGGAAGTTATAGTCTATTCACGGTTACTTCCAACTTTTCTGAAGCCCTGCTATAGTTCTACTTTTAGGATATTCCTCTGCTTAATGCAAACAAAGCTTAACCGAGTCAAGTCAAGAAAATTAGGCTACACCAAAGGGTTAATGCACACTGCATTTGTGCACATCCAGTGTAATAATATTTTGCATAAGAACTATTCTTACTAGGCATTACCAACACATATATTTTCTCCTTTTTTGTTCATATTAATTATAAATGAAATATTATAACTTATGGATAGTATTCAAGTTAAAGTTTAGTTTAACCAAAAATGAGGTATTTTTTTTAACATTAACACCAGTTTAAAATTCTTGTGATATAAAACACATTTAGGAAATAATCAAAAGTGTCATACATGGAGTGTTTTTCAGAGGTTTGATTTAAAAGTGTGAAGAAACTGCAAATAGACTAAATAAGGGGCTGGCATTACACCAGTGTGCATAGGTACAAATTTACATTTGTGGTACAAACTCGATTTTAACTCTACCTCAAGTTTCATACAGCTTCACTTGACTTGACTCGAAGCTGTAAAAATCAAACTCGCCCATCACTACATGCAATTGTTAACTTTTTGTATTTTCCTGACAAATTCACTGGGGCATGCCATTCATTGTGCCCATTAAAATATGTTTAATTGTGGACATGGAATTTTTTTCAGGTGTATATTTCAAAATTTCTCACATGAATTTGATATCCAAATATTCAGTCAGTGTTTGTTTGGTATTGCCAAGATCTGTCAAACCAATTAGTAGTAATGTCTTGCAATTATAATATGTATTTTCAAATATAAATTATGGATGTTTTTTGCTAGTGATGAAATACGTGGAATTTAATAATTATTGCTATGTAGGTCGATCAAGCTTTATGCTGGAGCTGCGCAAGACGTCGTCTGCCGTACTGGCACTGCAGCCACGGGTGGTAGAGGCACGGGAACGACAGAGTGCACTAGTGGCCAGCGTGGAGCAGCGGCTAAAGTGGGCGGCAGGTGCCAACCCTGCGCTGAGCGAGGTGATGGCGGCATTTGAGACTGCTGTAGCAGTGCGTTCAGAATGCCTCAACCTAGACCAGAGCCTGGCAGCTGTAGTGGGCAACACCTGCACCACTGTGCTGCATCACGAAGCGCTGCGGACTCGCACTTCAGAAGCTGTGGCTCATGACACTGCCTTTCTGCAGGTACTTGCTTATAATATGTCTGCATAGAAAATATTTATATATACCAGTTGTGAAACAAACTCTTTTTTGAGGATTAATCATGCAGAAATTCACACATTGAATTTGAATGTTGCAGAATAGTATAACACACATTTTAATGACAACAGTCAGCTATCAACAAAACGACTCTGGTAGTTATGAGTCCCTCTAAGTAAAAACCTATTTTGTGTAACTGTAAAAAATTTGGTTAAGAAATTAAAAAATTGGAAGGAAATAGGTGGGAAAATATGTTTCTTGCATTTATTTTGGTTGCTGACAATTACAATTTTTTTTCTGCTCCTGTAAGACTCCGAAGAGAAATAGATCAAGAAATTGACACCACTCACTCACATGGGACTGTCCACCCCTTCTATCAGTCGCCAATGTTTACACATGTGCGCCTGCTGGCCTGCTGTTACTCAAGTTACATACCAGAGTTGCCTAGCCCAGAGGCCACCCTTTGTAAGACTGCATAATAATAAAAGCACTTGACTTGACTGCTGAAAGGAGGAATTAAGACTATTTATTTTTCTTTGACACTGCTGTGAACCAATAGATTAATTAAAAGTTCATATCCAGATACAATTTCTTTTTTTCATATCAGGAGAGGCGGGAACTTTGTGCAGTATTGTAAATAAAACATTATATATTAATTCGGTTTTTTAAGAGCTTTTCCGGAAATTCAATACTTGGAAACCAATATTTCTTTGAAAACCAATATTTGTAGCTTGAATAGCCACAAAGGTACTGCTAAACGTCTTTCATAGGTAAGAAAATTCAGAAGTTAAAAAAATTAGCTTGATACAACAAGAAGTGGGAGGAAAATTAGGATTATTTTCCTGCATCTGATAAGTACAGAGTAAAGAGACATTTACAGCTCAGGAGAACCTCAGAACTGCATATATGAATATACAATTATACATTACATTAAAATTGGAATAAACACAGCACTGCGAATTAGCCTAAGCTGCGCTCTACAAGACATTTTGTTTACAGTTTTCTAGAAAATAAGAGACTACATATTAATTCACAAAATAATATTTTTTAATGTATGCATGTTTTGATTAAAATTATTCCTCATAACTGCAGATATGAACACAAGTTACCATCAAAATTAGCAACTCTGTGTTGTAGTGCGAGATGTGCTGTGTGATAGCGGGGTTTTAAAATACCACCACGGCCACCCTGTGCCTGTCATGAGAAGCAACTAATCGGTACGCTGTAGGGGTATCTAAAATTTTATCTGACCATCATCCAAAGCTTGTTTCTTAGTCTTCTCTTTTTTCATCTTTTTCTTTCCATCTCACCAGGTCTTGTCTTATTCCCTCTCTCCAGCATCGTCTCAAACCAGGGTGATGCCCTTCTTCCTAATGAGGCTATCCTCGAGAATAAGTGCTTTCTCCAAATTGTGTGACCCTACATGGTGCCTCTGTTATATTGATAGTCTAGCGAACCCATCTTGCTGGCCCAGCAGGCAAATCTAGGTGTAGAGTCCGTATCCACGTACATGTACACACACATAACACTAATTGCTGCCTTCCTGGCAGCAGGGGTTGTCGTGGCCGATTAGCCCATGCACCTAGATCTGCCGGGAAGACATGATACCTCTGTACGGAGGAGGTCGGTGTAATCAACCACAAGTCCCCTGAACTGACACCAAAGGGTGTCCTCTACAGTGGGGAGGCAGGGATGTTTTCTCAGGTAGGGGAATAAAACTGGCCTTGCTCAGGATGTACTATTTGCCCCTTGTTTGCCCTGGTGTACACTTTGGTGTGCTACTGGGGCAGTAATTTGCAGTGAATAGCGGCAAAGGGTAGCTGTTTGTAAGTACTGCTTAGGTCTGTGGGAGGTTGGTCCCTCTTAACGGCACAGTCTATGAGGTGTTTTAACTGCTGGCTTTTACTCCCCCTCCCCGTTCCAAACACCAGGCTGAGGCCGACTATTCCTAGTATTGAAAAGGGGGGTGTGGGCGGTGGCGACACCATGGCTTCTAAAAGCACTCTATAAAAGGGTGGCACCCTCAAAAGCCACTTAAAAGGCACCCTGATGATACTGGTAGTGATTCCAATTGTGATTCTATAATGAGTCAGTCTACTGCCGTTAAATTACATACACCATGTTTTTTTTTTTTTGTTATGTGAGATTTGGATGGGCAAACTTTTGAAAAGGTGTTGCCTTTCGAATTACAAAAAGTCATTAATAAGCAGCTGGTGTTCCTCTTGCTGATTGTAAGAAAATAGGTGAAAGACGTGAGCTTCTGTTCGAGGCGTCAAATGCTGCCCAGTCGTGGGGGCTCTTTGCGATGAAGACTTTGAGTGGGGCAACTGCAAAGTTCCCTGTTGAGGTAAAGTCCCATGTGTCCCTCAACTCCAGCTAGGGCGTCATCTGGTGTCCTGACTTCGTTGACATTCTGGAAAAAGAGATCTTGCATGAGCTGTAAACTCAGTATGTGATTGATGTTTGCTGTGTGCTGAAGACTACTGATTATGTTATGTTACCTACAGCTACTCTCATCTTGACTGTTGGTGTGCGTGACCTCCCTTCCATTATCAAAGTAGGGTATTTGAATGTGTGTGTTAAGCAGTTTATTCCTGCTCTTCATTGTTACAACTGTCAACAGTTTTACTATTAATCTGCAAAATGCAGACACCCACCAGCTTGTCTGAAATGTGGTGACTCATCGTATCCTGGTACTCCTGAGTGCAACAAACCTCTGAAGGTTGTGATATGCAGTAAAAGACATCCTGTCTGGTCAAAGGAGTGCCATGTGTACCAGGAGGAGCAGCCTGTTCAGCAAATCCGCGTCACCAACGTTTCCTTTGTCGAGGCACAAAAACGCTTCCTTGCTCTCCAGGGCCTGAAATTTTGTGTTCTGTATAGTGTTGTTGCGAGTGTTCGACCAGCAGTAAAGAAGGTATGTACTCAGACAGTCAATGTGGCTACCCAGACAGAAGTGCCTGCGAGTTCAGCGAGCCACAGCAAGTTCTTGTGACCCGAACCATAACTGTTGGTATGCAGTGTGGGCCAACTGAAAAAAAACTGTCCAAGTCTACTATTGTTAGTAAATATCGTCAGCATGCTGCTGTAAAAAAAAGTTTGACAATCCAAAGTTTCCGTTGCTTACATCCCTTCCTGCGAGTGAACCTGATACGCAGGATCGTATCATCTCGCCAGTTCGCTGACCTGTCTCTCTTGAGCCAGAAGCAGAGATGGTACTTAATGTAGATCCACAAAACACTGGTAAAGGATCCAAGGTCTTTAAGCCAATAATCAACAGGTATAGAGGGAAATTGAAGTCATTGTTTCCGGACTCTTCCCGTAACTCTTGTCCTTCATACAGTAGAACTGTCGAGGTTATTTTAATAATCTGAATAACTGAAACCGTTCCTAATGTCCCTCACCCCTACACTCATTTACCTTCAGGAAACACACTTTCGCCCAGCTGATACATCCTCCCTTAGAGGTCAAACGTTGTACCGCCTAGACGTGTTGATGGACCGTGTCTGTGGTGGTGTCTGGCTTGTAGTTAAGGATTCTTTTTATCATGAAGCTGTTTGCCCTTTCCACTACACTTCAGGCAGTGGTGGTCGGGCTGTTTCTCGGTGTATTTGTCACTATTTGTAGCATCTATGTAACCCCTCACCAGCATGTCAGCTTAGCTGACTTTGAGCTTTCATCTACTCCTACATCCATTTCTGATCATTAGCGACTTCAACAATCAGATATGAGGTTCTGACTACAGGGATGGCTGGTGTCATGTAGTCGTTGTAGCTCACTGGTTCTAGTATTGCCCTGTTGAACACTGGTTTCCTACTCACTTCACTACCCATACTGGCAGTTCGTCCTGTATTGATCCTGCCTTCTATAGCCCACCTTTGGTCGCCCACTTTGGTTGGTCTGTTCACCCATATATGTGTGGGATTGACTATTACCCAATCATATTGGATCGGGTGAGGTTTCTGCCCTTGCCTTACCACCTCGGTGGGTACTTAAGAAAGCTAACTTAGCTCATTTCCAGCATTCCCTCCATTTTGCCACTGAGGTTCCCAGTGATGTGAACATGGCAGTGGAACTATTCAACTCTGTATTCGTGTCATCTGGTAAGGCTGCCATCCCTCAGTCCTCACCTCGTAGTTGTAGGCATTTTCCTTTGTGGGCGTCGAATGCAGGGATGCTGTCCTTTGTCCGACGACGTGCGCTTAGATGCTTTAGTGCTCACTCCACCAAGCTAACCACGTCTGTCGGGCTCTGGCACGATGTGTCTTCGAGGACAGCGGCAGAAATCCTGGAGAGACTTCATTTGATCGTTGACGGTACATGCTACCAATAAGTTTATTTGGGACATTGTATGGTAGCTGTGTGGACAATCTCTCAGCACACAGGTTCCATTCCTTTGGGTCAGTAACAGTATTTTGCAGATGTTTCGAGTAGTGCACATTGCACTTATTTCGAGCCATCAAGGAGTCATGTGAGATGGTGGGTGTCAAGTTTGGATGGCTCAGGTGAGGAGGAATACAACCAGCCTTTCACCCTTCTTGAGTTGGAGCAGTCTTTATTGCGCTCTTAGCATACATACATTTTTTGGACCTGACAATTTCCATTGTGATCTGTTGCAACATCTCCCACTCAACAGGAAACTGTGTTTGCTCAGGCTCTGTAATAATATTTGGACTAAAGGTGTTTTTCCCTTGAAGTCGTGCGAGTCAACCCTTTACCAATTTTCAAGCCGGGGAATATCAGGGGAAATGTTTGTAGCTATCTACCTATTTTCCTAACCAGCTGTGTCTGTAAGACCATGTAGCGCATGGCAAATCCATATCTGATGTACTGCTTTTAGACCTGGCAGTTTTTATCACCTCTTTAGTGCAGTTTTCGCCGAAACCGTTGTGCGGTGGATCATTTGGTCAGCTTGGAGGCTGCCATACAGACAGCATTTTTACGAGGGCAGCACCTCCTTGCTGTCTTCTTTGACCTTGAGAAGGCGTTCAACACAACATTGCGACATGGTATCTTGCAACAGCTGTCTTCTTGGGGTTTTTGTGAACATCTTCCTTCATTGATACATAAATTTATTTTCTTCCATATATTCAGAGTTCGCAATGGTGCTACCTACTCTCGGGAGTTTGTCCAGGTGAACGGTGGGCCACAGGGAAGCATTTTAATTGTCACTCTATTTGCTATCGCTATCAATGACAATGTTTCAACCATTCGGTCACCTGTGGACTGTGCGCTGTTTGTGGATGACTTTACCATTTTCTGCCGTGCTACATCTCTATGTATGGCAGAACGTCAGTTCTAGCTGGCTATCCACCGCCTTGGCAACTTGACGGGCAGCCACGGTTTCCACATTTCCACAGCCAAGACACAGGTGGCCCACTTCTGTAGAAAACGTGGTATCGTATTTTCTTCAGAGAGAAGCTTTTGCCGTTTTCCGCAACACCGTAAATTTTTTTAATTCAGTGTTTGACCTCAGTTTTTTGTGGGCGTTAATGACACCGTTGTTGAGCGCCCCCACAATTTCACTCACTCATTTACTCACTCAATCACTTTCCATTTTCATTCACTCTGTCATGTCCATATTTGTTCATTGGCTTTCCTCCTCTCACCATCTGAAATCCTACGTTATTCTCTGCTTTTCATTTAGATGATCCAGGTGAACAGTATTTTGGCATTATGCAATGTGTTATGGTTTCAGTTAGTGGATCAGTGTGAAAAGAGCTGCCTGCTAGTGGCTGGTTGTGATCAAGCTGTCACGTCTGCAGAAGAATCACTTGTTCATCTTCTCATGCCAGAAGGGCTGATCAACCATGCCTGGATACACAATGTGGAAGTGTTAATATCAGGTATGTATATATTTATGCAGATGCTCGCTGATATGAACTTATTAACTTACAAAATTGGCACCTAGCAGGACAGAGCCAATGTGCTGCCTCATCTCAACTATATTTAATAATTTGATGATATGTAACATACTTGTAAAACAGTTAATGGTTTAATTAAAGGTCTCATTTCGCAGTAATAATGGCTTGTCATCAAACTAATATTAAGTAGATGTGTGCAGGATTTAGAACTTAGGGAAAAATTTCTGGAATATGTAACTATTTTTTCGTCAAGCGGGAAATAATTTTGTCCCAATACGTTTGAGAAAAAAAATATTTGTTTGCATCTGTAGGTTGTTACAACTAAAATACAAGCTGGGTTCCATGCAAGTAGTAGTGGTAGTAGTAGGAATAGTAGTAGGAGTAGCAGGAGTGGTAATAGCAGTAGCTGCAATAGCAGTATTAGCAGCAGTAGTGGGAGTAGTAGTGGTAACAGCTGTGAGAGAGCAGTGGTAGCAGCAGGAGTAGTAGTAGAAACAGCAGTAGAAGTAGTGGTAGTAATTGTGTTGCAGCATTAAGATAAAATTATACATTTGTGTCTAACATATTTGCACGATTCAGAAATAAGTACACCTTTCAACTTTTTCACTGAAGTGAGAAGCCCCAGACTGGTTTTGATTGCATTGAAATGTGGTGTAGCTTCGAGATAATCAATTCATGATGTAGCCTTGGTTTATTAGCTGGCTGCAAGAGAAGATCTGAAATCTGTCAACACGAAGCTTCATTACAATGCATATTTATTGGGGGAAAATGATTAAAACTGGTTGCAAACTGGCACTACTATGGAGTTACGGTGAACCATGTGTACTCAATTTGTCTTGCTGCGAACATCATCTATGTATATGGTGCCAAGTATTGATTGCTGGTTGATGCAGGATGTGAGTTTCAATATTCAACCTAAACAACACGACGTAAAATTATGCTATAGTGTACAGTGAATAGTTTATTTTATTTTGACTCCAAATATTTAACTACCGGCTTTTACCCGCGGTTTCGCTTGCGTGGTTATAGTAACAAACGTAGAGAGAAATAACAATATTTGTTAGTAGACTGACACTGATCATAAACACAGAACAGAGCACTAACGATGTCATTTTTTGGTGCTAGAATAGTTTTTTTTACATAGCCACTGGTCGTCATATTTATTTTTCTTTGTAGATCTGGGTAAACACTAGCAATCAGTTCCGTATCACTCTGTACCAAATTACTAAAATCCCCTGTTAGTGACACACACAGCCCTCTGCATCTGTTTATAACCGCCCATCTGTAATTTTTAGTAGTGTATCAGCATAATGTCCTGTATCAACGTCATTGTAGAGGTGCACTCTCATATTTGTCGTCAAGCTGAATTTCTTGACATTTGCCCATAAGCTTAACGACTTGAGACAGGCTTTGATTTCATCTGCAGGTGTGCCCCTCTGAATCACCGATAGAGTTTGGCGGAAGTCACCAGCCAGTAATACAACCATTCCTCCCATAATGTCCTTATTGTTTCATATATCCTGTAGAATTCGGTTTAGGGTCTCTATCGCTTTTTTGTGTGATGATGTGCTTTCGTCCCACACTAACAACTTACATTGACGCAGCATTGTATCCCAAGCGCTATTTTTACTAAAAAAAATTTCCTGAGGGAATGAGATATTTTTTCGGGATAAAAAGTAGCCTATGTCAATTCCCGGCCCTCCAACTATCGCTGCGCAAAAAATCACTTCAATCCGTTGCGACGTGAAAGAAGGACAAACAAACAAACAAAATTTTCGCATTTTTAATATTAGTTAGGATTTTACTGATATCTAACATGGGTTTTTTTTTTTATATGGGTTAGATTGAAACTACTTATAACACACTAGTAAAATGTTTGTTTTTCATTCAGAATGTTTTTTTGATTCCAAATTGTGTTCACTCGTAGCAGCCGAGATGTTGACAAACTCCAAACAAAAAATATTTGCTATGGAAAAAATATAATTCATTCACTTAGTTGTTTTTGTTACATTATCAATAGAGAAAACAGCTTTGTTAGCGTACAGATGCAGTATGCTGCATCTGTACCTGCTTGATATGACTATGCTGCGATTGCTTTAAGTGATTCGAAACGTGTGTTCACGGACTTAAAAAATTGTACTAAAAGTTAATGCGAGTATGTATATTTCTGTTGGTTTACACACGTTTTACTTCTGAAAATGAAATAAAAAATGAAAAATATCTTTTGCAAACATAAAATTATAATGAAAATAGCAGCGAAGTGAAAACATCAAGGCAATGTTTTAAACACATTTAAAGTCATATTTTTTTTTTATAATGTTGTGCATTTTTATTATTTTAAAAATATTTTTAAGGGATTTTCCAATTAAAAATTGAAGCTGGCATTTTGAAATAACTGCTCCAAACCCAGAGGAATAATTAATACTGTAACAGCTAAGTGTATAAAAATTATATAAAAAATACATTTCTAGTTTTAGTCTCATTTATTTTACCATATGCAGTCATTATTCTATGTTTATTTTTTGTTATTATGAAATAAGTTGTGATAGAATGTTATATTCACTAGACCTAGCAACCCACAAACTTCTTTACTTAACCTAAAATATTTTTGCAGTTGGCAAAATTCCATTCCCACACACACCTGATATTTTTGATGTACACTATATATGCTGCCATGTTGAAACTGAGGAGACTGTACAACTAAATTATTTAAAAATGTTATTTATAAGTACTGACGCATGACAGTCTATGGACAGGAACACATCATCGCCTCAATAGATGTTTTTGGTTTGTGCTAGATCAGGTGCACAGGTAAAAGGGTTTTACAGACCCTAATGTGGTGGGGTCTGTAAGATCTGGCGCTTAGCCTTTATGGTGCCTTGGCGCTTAGCCTTTATGGTTTATCAGACAGGTAGGCCGCGGTGTGCAGTCCCGGAGAGCTTTACCAGAGGTCCAAACAGATGACTAGGGGTAATTGCAAGGTGAGGCCTCAACTGTTGGCGTGCGGCGTGAACTCGTTCCCAGGGGGTGGGGGAGCTGAAGGCTAGGTTGAGTCATTTAATCAAAGCTTGCTTACCAGTGAGGATGGCAACTGCCTTCCAATCACTCTACTTACTACCTCTGCTGTGGGTTAACTGCATTTACCAAGGAATTAGGGTCTACAGATCACGTCCACAACGGGGTGGCAGGCAACAATAACCCTAGCTAGAGTGTGATTTTGAAGGTGTAGACCCTTCCTTGCCAGGCCTGGTACTCCCTCCAGCAAGTTTATAGGCTGTGGAGGTAGTAGGGTAGCTGACCAGGGGAATCTAACCTCTTCATCGTGTGTCTTGCTAATGGTTGTGGCTCTACCGTACGTGTGCACCAGGTACTTTTACGTGCCTGGTCCACAGTATGGATGACCTTCTAATAAGTTGTGTCTTGTGATGTACGTTGAGTCCTTTTTAGCGGACAGGCTGCAGTCCTACCCTAATAGCGGCAAAATCAGTATTAATCTGCAGTTCCCTGCCTCTCCAGTGTGGGGTGACGCTTACAGGGGATGACTAAGCTGAGTTCATTCAAGAAAGTGCAGACATTGGTTAAACTGGAAACGTGTTTTATTCCCTCCAGAATAAGACACGGTGACTCGTACTCTGCTACTAATATCAAGCGCAGATTAACTCTCAGAAGGTAATCAAAGACAGGTGAAGGCACCTGTCAGCTTGAAATGTCTGGCGTGACGGGCCAGCAAAAGAGTACATAGCAACAACTAGGTAACGGTGATAATAACTAAACTCTAACTGAAGCTAAGTGGGTGTCCTGAAGAGACTTAGGGGGAAGTATGGGGTATGGGTGTTGATGGCAATGTCAAATGTTAAGTGGGGGGGGGGTGACGACTTCTGGGGCTGCCGTGCATGCAGGAATAAATCTGACGTTGGTAGCTGAAGATCAACTGTTGGTCTCTCGTGAGGAGAGCAGTAGAGATCAAACGTAGCCGAGGGCCTTGGCATGACTTGTGCGAAGGCGAGCTGCTGATGTGAACTGCTGTTCTGTGACCATGCAGGGACATATATTCACCTGGGCTTGGGGGTGGTGGCGTTAGCTCCTCCCTCTGTAGGCAGTGCCGAACTCTGCTGCCATCTCTCGAGGCAGCAGTGAAGCAGGCTTCCATTCTATGCGGGGTTGCATATGCTGCGCGAGCTTAGGCGCAGTTTCTCTGGCATGGTTTACTAATATATTCCCATTTCACGGGTTTTATTAAAAGCGGGGGCGATTTAATATGTATTCTTTCGGGTTCATTAAGTCTCCAGGCATCCATGTTATTATAGGAGACATAATGTTGGCTTGGGTTGAATCACTTGTAGGCACGTGGCATGCACGTGATAATGCGTAGTGTCAGCAAAAATTAGTACAGTAGAACCTGCTTATAAGGTTCCCGTTTAAAGAGTTTTCCCATCTATAATGCAGAATTTTTCTGGTCCCGAATGTTTTTCCATAAGAACAATAACAAACATTTCCGGAAATAATTTTTTCATTTTCAGAGTTTAATATTAGGGGTGTGCAAAGCTTCGCATTTTTGAAGGCGAATCGAAGACTTTTGTACCTTCGATTTCATCTGCCAGCCATTTGAAAGTTTTCCCCTGGAAGGAAGCAGGCTGGTGCTGGGAAAGGAGAACCACAATGGAAAAGATGCTCAACTTACACTGTTTTTCAAACAAAGTTTGTAGTTTTTATCCCAAGCTCCACCCTGCAGAGATAATCTACCAGCTTGACATTGATGAGGGTCACCAGCCAGCAAGGGGGGAGAGTGAATGTTTTTACAGCCCCAAGCTTTCCTTTTGTCTCTTTCTCTCTTTTGTTAGGCAGTTATGCTTTGTTTTGTTATATGGTGTTATATGTGACACACACCAGTGGAAGGCTGTTTAAGGAGGGTGACTGACCATAACATAACACAAATACAGTGTAGATTTTCTGTCTTGAAAAATTCATGTTTCTTTGCCTTTCTAATTTTGACATGTGCAGTGATGTAATAACAGTTAACACATTAAAACATGCCGGTAGTTGGGCTGACGTATGTACCACAGCTGATACGTCTTTTTGGAAGAACTGCACACTTTCCTTGTAAGCACTGAAAGTGGCTCAACTCTCTTGCTCTGAGGCCCTAATGCCACTACCATCCAGCAAGTTTACTATCTAGCCTGACATTGACAAGGGTGCTTGGAGAAGGAAAGGGAAGAGGCCAAATGTTGATAGCCACCCATTGAAATCACTGTGAGGTGATGGTGCCAAATGGGACTGGATATATGGAGCATGGTAATTTTTATAAAGTTTGTAGGTATCTAAATGTATAATGATTACTTTCTTGCAGATTTTGATATTTCAGTTTTTTAGCAGTGCAAGATTAGGATATGTTTTATTCCATTGCTTAGTGTCTAGTAGGCATACATTTTTTGGCAGTAACAGTACAAATGAGTTGAATACTTGAAAACTGTAACCTACTATAAAGTAATATATATATATATATATATATATTTTAATCTTTCGACTTTGATTTTTCTATTAAATTCCTTTGCATGATACAAGCTTCGCATTTAAAAAACGACCTTCGCACATGCCTAGTTAATATTTACCTAATGAAAATTAATTCGTCCTTGAAACAGTTTTAGTGAAAAATTAAAATGAGTGCCTCTAAGAAAAGACAGAAATTTTCATCAGCTGAAAAGTTAAACTTAATCAAGCACGTGGACAGTAATCCCGGTAGAACACGCACAGAAATTGCTCAGAATTTGGAAATCCCAGTGACTACTCTAAACGGAATTATTGTTGCAACCAGGAGACAAAGTTCCATATAACATTTCATATTATGTATTGTGTGTGTAGCTCAGTGAATTGGTGCGCGGGTCTGCACCATATTATGTTAGGTTTTATAGTTCAAATCTCTGTCCTGTAACAACATTTTTTATGTAATACATTATTGCTGTTTATAACTTACCTTATTGGTATAAAACGTTTATTTCCAGAATCACTTTGTCTAAAAGCAATAATACATAAGTAACAGCACAGTGCAATTGATTAGCTGTGGTTGTTTGTTAATCAAATCAATTGTTTTCTAAAGTACATAATTATTAGCTGTGTACTGTAAGTAATGTTAACAGGCACACATAAAGGCCTTTAAGTTTAATATTGTGATAGTTTTGCTTTCTTTTGGCCTTCTAATAGTAAAGCTTGTTAAATTACGGAAAACACAAAATTTATTATTATGCTCATTAAAGATACATATGTAAATAGAGGGACGTAGTAAGGGGTTTGTGAGGAGGGGGGTGATTTCGGGACATATCCTCCCACCAAAATGAAAATAAAATATTCAAAAATAAAATTTGTAAACAAAATGGCAACTTTTATTTTAATACTAGCGGTGCCCGCGGCTCCACTCACGTGGACTACAGAATTATTGTTTAAGTTTTTTTTTTTTTTTTTTTAAATAAATTATTAAAATCAAAATTTGCAGCGGACTTGCAATAAATACACTAACATGCTAGAACGTGAT
>NQII01000100.1:306189-328734 GCA_002778355.1 Clitarchus hookeri | reverse complement strand
GACCTGTTCCCACCCACCGCCATGGCTCTCCACGTCTGCGTACAGTCAACCGACTCGCGAAAAATTACTTATCCACATAACTTTTGATATCTCTTTATAGTATAGGCAGGAATTCGTTTCGACAGCGTATTTCAAAAGAAAGTGCTGGCTGCAAACTTTTTTCCGACTTGATTCACTATTATCGTCCCTGCTTATTTCTCATGTTACTTTACATAACAAAATATACACTAAAACCTGGCCAGAGAATGTACCTATGGATTTAAAAAAAAAAACGTGTTAATCAGATAAGTGGTTCTCGAGTTATAAGCGCACTGACAGACAGTCAGAGAGACGTTGAGTTTTATAATATGTACTAGCAGATCCGGCAGATGTTGTCCTGCCCAAACGTTGGCTTGCCTGCTATTAGCGGTCATATTTTTATTAATGTAACAGTCATATTTTTATTAATGTAAAAAAAGTAAAGTGTATTGAAATAAATGTTGAATCTTAATACTAAAATAAATAAAGTTTGTTTTGTTTTTATCTTAATACGAATTGATGAACAATGTTTTTCGTCAATCCCTGAGGTGTATAAATGAACAAACTTGATTGTTTGCCAATGCAAGAACACATGACATATAAGTGGCCATGTGAGAAGCATGGATTTTCTAGATCAAACCCACAAATGGACATTGTTTGGCCTTGTGACTTATTAATAGTCATTGCAAATGCCAAGCGAATTGGAAATTGCAGGCGTCTGAAGGGATCATTGGGATCCGTGACAGGAGAACATCTTCATCTTGAAACTTGCCATTCAAAATGGTAGCTTCAAGAACATTGCCCATGATTTTTTTACGACCAATCGCGTGCCATTGCATAGCTTTGGTGCATTTAAATTCTGAAGCAAAATAATTGGTGAACCAATTTTTAATCTCAAGTTATGTGGTGGCATTCCCGGTAAATCCAGTGAATTTTAGAATTCAACAGGATAGTTGACTGCTTCGTCATGATTGACAACAGTGTCAATTGATTTGAACGACATCTCATTGCCAGGCAATGACTGTTGTATTTTGAAATTAATAGCATCAACATCAATATTTTTTTGCAGCCAAAGTTCACGTAGCCACGCATGATTAATGTAATTAGCGCGCAAATCTGGAAATATCCTTTCAATCAAAGCATCTTTCCTGGCTACCATGTTGCAAAAATTGTCTGGCAATTTGATGCATTGTGTATTTCCATGGAATAGAATTTTTCCATTGTGTGAACTTTCAATGGCAACTTGAGTGCTGAATGTGCAGTCCGTCCACCATCAAGCAAAGTCGCTGCAATGTCTGATGAAGCAATTGCCAATGCAATATGATTCTGTGATCGAATGTGCGCAAGTATCAGTGAGATGAGGAATGTTTTACCAGTGCCGCCTGGTGCATCCAAAAAAAAAGAATCCGCCTTGTTGTGCTGTAATTGACAAATTAATTTGATCGTATATGTTCTTTTGCTCAGTAGTGAGCAGTTGTTCATTATTTGCAACAAAAGTAGTCAAAGAGGCTGTATCGAACTGTTGTTCGCGCTGAACATCGCTGTTAATTATGTCTATGGCTGGGCGGTTAGGCGATTGCATACCTAAATGAATGAGTGTCATATTCGAAATGAGAATGTAAATATCCTCAATCTTTATTAGCGCCTCATTATATATTTCCGGCGAAAAATTTATATTGGGATCTTGATTAGCGGTCTGAATGCGATGCAGAATGTCTTCGCTCATGGAATCTTTATATTTGTCCCAGAGAGCAGAAACTTGCGACGGAAAACATGTCGTCAACAATATGGCGAATAATTGGCGAATTTGATGAGGAGAGGAACTCAGTACTGCATCTGTAAGTGTGAGATCCCAATGGTTGTCATCTTCCAGCAAATGCAATTCACGACACGCATTGTGGTACCCGTCGTACAAAATACCGTTGACTGTTCGCAAGTATTTGAAAGACGTCAGTCCAGGAACGTTAACCAACAACAAACGCAAGAAGAAGCATTCGCGTTGCTTTGGATGGACTGTGTATAATCGGCCTAATGTATTTCCCATAAATATGAAGTCGTATTCTTGGACTGGAACGCCTTGCTTTCGTGGGTCCCATTTTTTTGACTGTTTGTTCTACGTGAAAAATCGTGGCACATCAGTATTAGTGATGCAACGAATATTCGCATTCGCATTTGCGAATATTCGCATGTTTTTGAACATTCACATTCGAATTCGCAAAAATGATGCCAATATTTTGCGAATGTATTTGGCAATGAAAAATGAAAATGTTTATTAAATAATAATGCAACTGCTATGATTAAGACATTTTTATTTATTAACATATTTTTTATCTATAAGAGTGTATTTTAATGATATTTGGGAAACAGCCTTGTAGTTATTCACTAGATTACATAACATAAACACACTCTCGATATTCTTTTATTCTTATTTGCCTAAGCAAAATCAAATTAAGGCAGGTAATTTCTTAAAACTTCTAAACTATATTATAACACAACTGTATGATCAAATACCATTGAACTGCTTTAACACAAAACAATGGAATAAGATATAACCCAACCTTTTCAATTACACAAATCAACTTTAAATGAGATCTTTTGTAAAAACACTTAACAATATGCATTTATGCAACCTAAAGGGTATCTTATTCAAATATGTGAGATCTTTTAATGAACTAGTAATCATGTTTAATTGTAAATCAAATCGACTTCTTATGAATAAAGTTAAAAATATATTGTGAAGAAAAACAAACAATATAATAATCTTCTTTTCAATTAAAACAAATATGTTCTTAACATTTTGTTAATTTTAACTTTGGTACTAATACTAACTCACTAATTATGTAATTTTTAAGATATCCATTAAACATTACTTCTTGAAATCGAAAAATAAAACTATGAAAAATTGTTTATATCTAAGCACAATTAAGTGAAACACTTAGTAATTAAATAAGAGTAGAGGAATATTAAACTTCAGAAATAGAAGTTTTGATGCCTTTTCTCCTTGCAGCCTATTTCGGTGGGGTGTGTAAAGAAGACCAGCCCCACTAAAGACCCTTTCGCTAGGCACACTAGTGGGTGGTGTTACTAAATATTGCCTGGCTATGGGAGAAATAATACCATACTTCTTATTATTTACCGCCCACCATGTAAGTGGATCTACATCATTTTCCACACGTTTATCTAATAAATATTCATTGATGGTTTTTTTTATCAAAACTTCTATAGGGTTCGTACATTCATTTTCTTCTTCTTCACTTTCGCTGGAATCCATCAGCAATTTCATGGTGTCTCTTAAAGATATAGATTTCTCTGTCAGACTGGCACTGGAACCAGATGTTTCAATCCGATGAGTAGTCATTCTGGCACGCTTAGGATTTGAACAAGACGATAGGCTTGATTCATCGTTTCCAATTGACTCTAAAATATTTTTCACAACTTGATCTCTGGTTGAAGAATTTTTGAAAAATTTTAATTTGTATCTCGGGTCAATAAAAGTTGCCGTAGCAAACAATACGTCATTTTCCAAATGGGAAAATCTGCGACATAGTTCTCGTTTAAGAACTAAAATCGTATTCCCAACGCATTCGTCGGTCACATCAAATTCACCAATAATTTTTTCCAAAGTGGACAATAATGGAATTACTGAGGATACAGAAATATTGGCTGCACTTAGTTCTTTTGTAATTTCTTCAAAAGGTCTGAGTAAAGTTATTATTTTTTCCACAATAATCCACTCTTCGGAAGTTAGTTGTGAAATCTTGTTATTCTGGGAAGCATAAAGACATAACGAATCTTTGTTTTTCAAAATACGCTCTAACATATACAAGCTGCTATTCCATCTTGTAGCACACTCTTGTATGATTTTCAGCTTTGGCTGATCGAGTCTTTCTTGTAGAGCAGCCAGTTCATCTTGAGCTACATTTGAGTGATGAAAATGTGTTGCCATCTTTTTACATTTTGCAATCACTGTTATAACGGAATCTTGTGCCTTAAGCCCCTCCTTGACAACCAGCTGAATTTGGTGTGACGAACAATCAATGTCTCTAATTAATAACAAGGAAATACCTTTTTTCATGTTTGTGCCACCATCTCTAACAATGCATTGCACTTTTTCTTTAGGTATTTCCCAATGCGACAACATGGTTTCAAGTTTTATAGCTATATTTTCACCAGTATGTCGGCCATCGTTAAATACCTCTGCGTTTAACACAATCATTTTTCTCTCAAAGTTTTTTGTTATACCATGACATGTAAGACTCAGCAAAGATATTCCTGAACAAGAATCAGACCAAATATCAGTTGTAAACGCCAATTTTTCAAATGACTTAATTAATCCCAAAATTTTATCTTTGACTTTGCCGTAGAAATTCTCACATATAAACGAAGAAAAATGTTGTCGGCTTTTTATATTATACGACGGACAAAGATGGTTCAATAGTCTGACAAATCCAACGCTTTCGACAAAACTAAAGGGTAAGTCCTCTAAAGCAATCATTTCGCTTATTAAATTATCAATTTCCAAAGACTTGGCATTGTTGTTATCCCACTTTTTTGTTTTTTCGACGCAATCAGTCAAAGACATTTGTTTCAGGTCGGTTTTCGTACATTGTCGCGAAGTGGAGGCCACAACACTTGTTGTAGAAGCATTTCGCTTTTCATTTTCCCTATTCTTTAAAGCATTATACTCGTTTTTATGCAAAGCTTCCAGGTGATTTCTCATAGCACTTGTTGTTCTTCCTTTGCGCGAGTATTGTTTATTACATATTTTGCATTTCACATTTTCAGCATCACATATTGTAAAATAAGTCCAAACTTCGCTAACACACGACCGCTTCATTTTGAAATATCACTTATCACTGTACAATTACAACAATAGAGTCTTTACAAGTTAAAAACAAAACTTAAGTATGTTGACTCGACGCTGCTCCCACCTGTACTATACAGGATGGTGGATAGCAGGGTACGTAGTAATTTGTTACGGTGTTGGCTAACGGCACCTTGGGCTGCTGTAAGAGGGGTGGCACAAAGACGTAACTGGGTTCGGTTTATTCACGCTTAACTTTTATTGTCCAAAGTTACAGTGACCTGTACATCTATGAGACCTAGCCCCTTTTGTATCTCCTCGGACGGTGGAATCTAGCTATCCCGCGCCCTACACACGTCTCGGCGAATGTTTGCGTCGGGGGGAGGTTTCGGCGGGTTGCTGAAATTACCTCGATGCTGGTGGCTGGTGTTGTCGTGCTGTCTCGGTGTCTCTCCCGCGAAGTCCTGGGCTCGATCCCTGGACGTGCAGTTCTCTCCTCGTCGCTCGTCGTTCCTCGTATCTGACTCTCTCGTGACTCCGGCGTAACTCCGTCGTAACTGTCTTGTCGCTGCTGCTCCGTCGTAAACGTCTCGTAACTCTCGTGTAACTGACCTCAACTATCTTTCACTCTCGCCTAACTCTCTGAACTGTCGCGTAACTGACTTAACTGTCCTCCATGGCTCCTGTATATATATGTTTCTGTTCTATTTTCCATAGAACTCGGGACTTACCCTCTAGTGTTTGCGGTGGAATAGGGGAAGGCGGGGCGCACTGTTTTTCCCCGATTTGTAATTTCTTGTGGCGAGGGGCGATAATATGCCCGGGACTCCCCGTGTTCGCAGCGTCACGTCGTGACTCAGGCAACATGACAGGTGCAGTTGGTTCGAGCTCGGGAATTCCTCTGGTCGTTAGGCCATCGGTTTACAGCGTGGGTAAGAATAGCATCGCCACTACTGGTAGGTATGAGCGGTACGCGTCAAGGTTACCTCAAACTAAATCTTTACGAAAACATTATTAGCAGCTAACTTCATTCAGTAAGCCAGCAATCACGATTTGTTTACTTCGTTCAGAGTCGGAGCATATGGGCTACTCTCGGTTTTAACATGGCCGCCCAGCTGGCCAGTTCTAAACGTGCGGTAAAATTCGAGTTCGTAGGTGTACGCTTTTGGCGCCATATTTGAAAAACCAACATTCGCATTCGCGAATGTTGGAGGTGAATATTCGCATTTGCATTCGCGAATGTGGAAAAATCGACATTCGTTGCATCACTAATCAGTATACATTAATGTCTTTGCGAATTGACCGAAAATACCTGGTCAGTTGCATAGTTCGAAAAACTCAGTTAGTGTGGTTTTTGGGGCAGTTAATGCTCGTTGTATAGCAGTCTCTTCAGTGAAATAAACACGCTGTCCATTTTCAAGGTGCACGGCCAAATGTAGAACAACAGGGTCTCTGTTGTGTATTGGAAATCTCAAAATGTGCCAAACTACTTCATTGCTGCTAATGTATCGGCCCATTTGATAACGTGTTATTTCGTCATCATTTACATTTTGAACAGCAAATACAGCCATATCGCTGCCCTTTTGAACGTATTTGCAAATGTATTTGATGGACTTCACCGAACTGCAGAACTCAACGTTTATGTGTGCTTTGTAGGTTTTGGACAGCAATGGCGAATACGGAACCACCCAGCGATTGTCAATGTCAACCGGATGTCCAACGTTTGACATGCGCAATTGATATGATTGGCTACCATTGTCTGTGTCTCTACAATGATACAATGGATAACCATCGATATTAGTGATAGTATCGTTTATACACATTTTTGGGAAACGTTTTGTACATTTTCCATTGTCCATGCACGGCGCCATCATGTTGAGATCACCGCATGGGCATGGACCATGGATCATGTTAACGGTAACAATGTCAAACAACTCTTGATCAATATTCCGATCCAGAATTTCTGCTGAAATAATTTTATCAATTTCTTCTGGCTGTACTTTGTCGACCAACCAAATCAAAATATGTGCATGTGGCAAACCTCGTTTTTGCTATTCAACAGAATACAGTCAGCAACGTGTTTCGTCGAATACGTAGTGATGTGTAATCAAGTTCATCAACAATTTTAATTTTTGTTTGAAGACACGTGTAGTGATATCATGGCGATGCATTGCTGTTTGACCTGGCAATAACAAAATTTTAATTTCATCCCAGTTTGGATTGCACGTAAATATAATGAATAAATCTGGTCAGCCATACGCGCGGACTACAAATATATGATGATGGAAGAATATATGCGGTACCGATATTGTTGATATTAGTTGTTTCATCTGGGTTACTGAAAATAGCAATCACGCAAATGAATGTACTCCTCAGAATGCAGCTTCGCTTGATTATACTTGATGTACCGTAATCGCTCGCTTACAATTTTCGCATACATATCAACGATGTAGTGATGAAACAGCTGGCGGCATCGGAGAATGTTGTTGTCTTCATTTGCACGAATCATCAACCGATATGCGTAGAAGTTCATCGTGCTCACTTTCTTGTTGGTTTCTGCACCTGCAAAGTAAAAATATAAATAAAACAAAAAGAAATTAATTGTACTGAAAAATAAAAAAGAAAATAATGTGTATGTAGATTGTACCTGTCACTGGATTTCTTTGTTTGATGTTGAAATGATAGCCATCTTCTCCTTCCCAAAATATCAATGGATATTGCAAAGCGTCGTAAGAACGATGACTGTCTTGAATTGTCTGCACCGTGTTATCTCTGCGTTGGATCCGTATATCTCAACATTCGTATGCGTTGCCAACCATAACAACTGCAACTTCATTAACGGTTGGTACATTGTATCTGCCTGCGTCCTCTCCAGATGGTACTTTGTCTGCTTTGATGACGATCATGTAGCTGTCGTTTTGCAGTTTGTTTGAAACAGTATTGAACAACTGGACCAACTGGTTGTGATTTCGCAAAAACGGTTCCAAGGTCGCCACAATTTCTCGCTCCTACATCTGCTCGATGTGGTTGTATTGGCAGCGTGTATTTATTTGTTGCTCCTCGTCGCCCATGAAGTAGATTTGCAAGAATTTTGGATTGGCATCGGGCATTGACATTAAAGAACCAATTTGATGATACACTTGGCTCTGAATCTTAAACGTTGATTCTAAATTGCCACCATCCTGATTCTGAAAAAATTTTTTTGCTCCAAATGATGTCATTTGGAAGCAAAAACAATTTTGATTGAGGTGTGGCTCCAGCCAATAGTGTTTTCAATGGTTCTGGTGGCGAATTCAATGGTGGCAGTACAACTTTTCCAGACGCGCAGCCGATTCACCTTTGTATTTGAATGCCTGGCAGTGTTGGCATTCTTTGTCCATAGCGCTGATGACAATTTGTGAATGTGACGAATAGTCGATGTCCGACTCATATTCGAACGCAAGGCGGAGAAGTGATGCACGTTTCAATGCGTGATGTATTTGCAGGTGCTGTCGTTCATGTGCTTTGTGTGCGTCGGTGGCTGGTTGACATGCCTGTCTTTGTCTCGTTGCATTAGCTCGAAGGTGTTGTTGCTCTTGACTTTCATTTGCACGTGTGTTTGCAACCTGGTCTCTTAAATTTGCATTGTCCGTCAATTGATCTTCTGCCGTTCTATTTAACCGACAGGTCTGGACTATTTGTGAATTCCGTGTACGTCGACCAATATTTCCTCCTCGTCCACGAAGACGTGGCATTGTTCTGTAATAAACACACAACACATAAATATAAGTAACTTATATTTGAATTTTATGAATGTTATAATTTGTTGAACGAACTTACATGTTGTTTAACACTCCGTAAATTTTATATGTTTTGATATGCGAAAAATCTTAAATATCAAAACAACATCAATTATTCATAAACTTTTTTTTTTTTTTTTTTTTTGTGGTCATATGTTCTGATATCCAAAAAATCTTTTAAAAGATTAAAAAATAAATTTTTTGTAACCCGATTGCAGCGCCACCTACCAGGTCCAATTGTGAATCTAAACCATCCAGGGACCCACTCAAACACACACAAAAATTTTGATCAAAATCGGTTGAGCCGTTTAGGAGGAGTTCAGTGACATAAACACGTACAGAAGAATTATATATAAAGATAGATAAGAAATGTGTAATCCCCCTTGAACATGAAAGATTTTTATAGCATTTTGTTTTTCCATTGATTATAAATAATATTTTAACCATTAATTTGTAATATTACAGCTTTCGTATTTTGTCCACAAATAGAAATATGAAATCCTGCCCCCCAAGTAAATTCCTGGCTACGCCCGTGTTTCAATAATTTGCTAATGTTTTAATGACTGGCGTAAATGTCCATCATACATAAATGCAGTCTTCAGGGGAAAGAAACAATCTTCGTACTTTAGGATGCACCACAAAGCGTCTACATATAACATTTGGTTGCAATTGTACCCCTGCCCCCCTGCGAGTTGTTTTGCCTGTCGTTTACAATTTTCTGTTAGAACTTTAGGTAACGTGTTGGTATGAACTGATGCATTCTTTCTTCTCTTCTACTATAGAACTTGTATGCCTTCTGTTGTGCCCATGGGTATAACAGAAAGTAGCAGAAATTGGGTAGCGTGTAGTGCCGGCTTAGACTCACGCCTCTCAAAGAATTCAGGCTCCGGAAACTTAATAAAACCCTTTTTAAATATCGGAAAACATACTGTTTTGAAAATGTGATTCACAACATACTGCTAGTATTAAAATTAACACTGTTAAGTGTTGGGAAATGCTAGTAAAGAGGAAGATGTACCCACAATGAACTAATCAAAACTGAATTTGTTGTATGAATTAACACTCCTTGTTATGAATATGAGCTTACATGTTATAAAATATATTTTGTTTGTATAGTATAATAGTGCAAACAAAATGAGTGGTCGTTAATGAAAAAAGTATTTATTCATTCAACAAAACATGGGGCACAGAGAACATAACTACTTTTAGGAAAAGTAAATTATCATTTTGTAAATATGCCACGAAGTTAACACAGAAGAATGCCTTACTTTCGCAAATAATTCAAATTTCTACATATTGTTCGTAAATTGTTATCATCCATTTGTAGGTTAGGAGACAACAAACATTCCAGAATACATGAAATAATTTTAACACAGTAAATATATTTACAAATAATTTATGTGATTCTTGGTAACAACAGTACACTATGAACAGAGAAATTATTTGATTCGACTGCGTGTAAACACGCCTGCGCACTTTAATTTAGCGTAAGCTGCGAAGTATGAAGTAAAGCTGGGTTTACGATGGAAAATGTAAGAATTAAATTATGCATTATGATGCTGACAGAAGAAACGAAAGTGTGTTACCTCACGTATTGGTTTCCAATGTAACTTAGCTGGTTGTGTACATTGTTGGAATTTCCTTAGGCATTGAAACAAATAGTTATATTTTATATCCTAAGTGAAACTTGAGGCGACAACCACTCAGAGCACAGGAGACAGTGTTGTTGGTGATAAACTGTTATTTACAGTAATGTAAGTATGAACAATATTAAAACATTGTGTGTGTGCACATGTTAACGATTATACTTGTTCACAAAAATAAGCTTCTCTGATAGCAAATGTCGGCTTTGAAGTATGATCTGCTTAAATATGGTTGTGATATACAAAGTTAGGTTAGGAACTAAGGTAAACATAACAGGCTTGCAGAAGAGATAAGGAAAGAGTTCGGGAATTTCAATAAATTGATTTCCTCTACAAAAAAAGTATTTCTAAAAGCACCGTCGCGGGTACAAGCTTACAAAGAGCAGCTGCCAAATCTAGCACTGCCCCCAGAACCTGTAATTACGCGATGGGGTACCTGGTTGAAGGCTCTATTGTTTTATGCTGAGAATTTTGAGGCCATAAAACAAGTAGTTGATCAATTTGAGAGTTCAGAGGCCATTGCAATTCATTCAAGCAAGCTAGCTTTTGAAGATGCTTCCATCAAACAGAATATCACTCTCATACCTATTTCAGCAACATACCCGATGCCATAGATAAATTGGAAACAAAAAACCTTCCACTCTTCAAGGCCCTAGAAATACTGGAGAAAATAATCGAACAGACTGACGCCCTTCCTAATATACTATCGGAAAAGATCAGTGGAAAATTAAACACTGTTCTGCGTAAAAACCCGGGTCTTGAAGCAATCAAGGAGATTAATGCTTATATCAACGGCACAGATCACACCCTGCCAAAAGAGATATCTGAAGAAATGGCACCAAATTTAAAATTCTGTCCAGTGACGTCGGCTGATGTGGAGAGGTCATTTTCGGCTTACAAATTAATACTAGGCGACAATCGTCACAAATTTGCTCTAGAAAATTTGAAAAGTACATGATAGTGTATTGTCACAAGAATTATGCGTGATACCGAGTTTAATTTGCTAGTGATAGGTACTTAACATAATTTGTTAAATTAAATGATTTATTAATTGCTTATTCAATTTTTGCTGATTCAAGAAAATAAAACAAAAATTAAAATGATCTTTGGAATTTTTATTGTGCATGTTTTGGCATTTTGTTTGTGCATATAATCCGATGTCTAGTCATAATCAATTACCTTTTCCCGCAGTATGCATAAGGTTTTCTGCTTAATGAGATGCACACTCCTACAGTGTTCACATTCGTCTAAATGTTGTACATGCTTTGGGAAATGACATACACACGTACACTGGGAAACAAATATGTTTACGTCTTGCATCCACACAGCCCGTAGGTTACTATTTTGAAAAGCGATTTAGATGTAGTTCGTAATTGTTATAATATTTCTTTTTCTAAAGAGTGGTATGGAGGTATTAACTTTCGAAAAAAGCCACTGAGAAACGTTGTTAATAATGTATACTCTTTAACCTTTAGTGATCTAGAAGAGCCAAGATAAGCATAACCAATTTTCTTTGTGATTTGTTATAAGGTGTGGCAATGAATTTATAGTTAATATGCACGGCAGTGAGAACACTGCCAATTTTTTACAAGGCAAGGCATAGATGAGAGTATAAGTTATATCAAAATTTAAATATAAATTTTCATTCATGCCTTTAATAGTTTTAAAATACAATTTACCTTTAGTTTTTACCAGTTTTGATAATACGTTATAGATCACTGCATTTACTGCATCAAATACTTATTCGTTCCTTTCTTGAAAAAATGTCTGTGATTGATTAATAGCAACACTTTTATTGTCATGCACTTTTCAGCTACTGTTCCTAATGGGTTAATAATTTTTTAATATATGGGCCTACATTCCAGTACAGATGCAGTATTTTTTTCCATCAAAATGCTTGTTCAGAATCTTATCAGCTGGCTAGTTCCTGTAACGGATGCAAATAAGTATGCCTGTCGGAATGTATCAAGTATTGAGCCAAATGGAGTATGCTTATGTACATAATTGCATTCCTAGGTTTAGATACAGCCTTAATGACACTTGAATTGACAAATTTAATGTACTGATTATTTCTACAAACAGTCTCCTTTGTAGTAGATCACAATCCCAAACTGTAAACACTGAATCACATTGTAGTCCTTCGTGCATCTAACATATATTTCTTGACTAGTGAACCACCATTTCCTGTCAATTTCCTATCACATATGAACTGAATGAAAATGCTACTGTGATGTATGACATAATTTATGATTAATATCAAATTTGTAATTGTAAGTGCTCACAGTACTCATATGTTATCACAAACACCTAATCTATAGTAAAATAATAAATTAAAATGAAAAATAATGACCGTTATAAATTTTGATAATGCATTTTTTCAGATGTCAATAAAACCAAACAGTAGTGGATATGACTGCTAATTTCAGCAAATACAGAATTGTACGACAGAAACGAAACACATGCCATACACTAGTGAATCATGAGTTGGGTATTTACATCTGCAGCGAAAGCTGATAACTCATGTGTTACAGTCTTGCCTTTAGCAGAACATGAACGAACGCATGGGTGAGCCAAGGCCAGGGTGATAACCCACTTTTGCCGGCTGCAGAACTGGCAACATCGCACGGTTGGCAAGGTATTTTGATTGCTGTGTTGTCTCCTGTCTGCTAACTCACAGCCGAGAACACTAGAGCTACTCTGAATCATCCCAAGAACTAACATAAAAAACTGGTCAGACTTTTTCCTATCCCATGGCCGCTCTAGTGTATATCTTTACTCAATGATTATACGGCCTCATTTTGAGCCATCAAGGAGACATGCGAGACGGTGGGTGTCCACTTTGGCGACCTGGGTGAGGAGGACTACAACCAGCCTTTCACCATTCTCGAGTTGGAGCAGTCTTTATCGCACTTGAAGCATACATTTGTTGGCCCCGACAATATCCATTATGCTATGTTGCAACACCTTCCACTCTATGGAAAACTTTTTTCGCTGAGAATTTTTAGTAATACATATTTGGACCTCTGGTATTTTCTCCTTGATGTGGTGCGAGTCTACTCTTGCTAATCTTGAAATCAGGGAAAGTCGAAGGGGATGTTTCCAGCTGTCGCCCTATTTCCCTCACAAGCTGTGTATGTAAGACCATGGTTAACGCGTGTCTGATGTACTGCCTTGAGGCCTGGCAGCTTTTATCACCACTTCAGTGTGGTTTCCGTCGAAATTGTTCTGCGGTGGATCATTTGATCAGTATGGAGGCTACCATACAGACAGCATTTTTACAAGGGCAGCACCTCCTTGCTGTCTCGTTGATCTGGAGAAGGCTTTCATCACAACGTGGCGACATGATATCTTGCGACAGCTGTCCACTTGTGGATTTCGTGGACAACCCCCTTGTTTTATAAAGAAATTTGTCCTTCTGTACATTCAGAGTTCCCAATGGTGCTTCCTATTCTCAGGAGTTTGTTCAGGAGAACTGTGTGCAACAAGGAAGCAATTTGAGTGTCACCCTGTTTGTTATCGCTTACAATGGCATTATGTCTGTCATTCGACCACCTGTGGAATGTGCCCTGTATGTGGACGACTTGACTATTTTCTGCCATGCTGCATCTCTGTGTGTGGCAGAACGTCATGTCCAGCTTGCCATCCACCACCTTTGTGACTTGGCAGAGAGCTGTGGATTCCACTTTTTCACTGCCAAGACACGGTTGGTTCACTTCTATAGAAAACGTTGCATCTTTCCTTCTCCTGAGGTGCTTTTGTACTGATCTGTTTTGCCTGTTTCTATTTCTGTCAAATTTTAAGTCCTCTTGTTTGATATTAAACTCACTTGTGCTGTGTAAGTGACCTGAATATTTTGGAAATATTTAGTGGTCGTGACTGGGGTGCTGATAGTCGCTCTTCTTCTGCTTTATTGTGCCCTGATCCATAGCAAACTAGACTTTGGCAGTGTAGTTTATTCTTCTGCTACGCTGTCTTGTGTTGAAACCATTAGTGAGTGTTCATGATGGTATTCGTATTGCAACTGGGTCTTTTCGCACGAGCCGTGTTCTCAGTATTTGTGTCGTGGCTGGTGAACTTCCTCACCACTACAGGCATGACAAACTGCTTCTATCGTATGGGATTAAGATGCATTCGTACCCTTCACACTTTAACCATACTGCTTTTCTCCATCCGTCCCATCAACGGTTGTACTCCACTAGGCCGTATTCTTCCCGCCCAGCATCTGTCCGATTTCCATATGCCCTGGGGTGGTATGACTTCTCTGCATGTGTTGCCTTTGCCTCACCGTGACCAGCCATGGTTGACAACACAGGTTGAGGTGCGCCTCGACCTAGTGGAATTTCCTAGGATGACCACTCCTCTCGTTGTTTAGAAGTGCCTTTTTTTGCTCTTGTCTCTCTTGTGTTCCATGGTTTTACTTTCACACTGATGGCTCCATATAAGATAACTTGACTGGGCGCGCCTTTGTCACTAGTGCTTCTCAGTATTTTTTTTGGACTTCATCCGTCTAGCAGTATTTTAACTGCAGAGCTTTTTGCATTTTTCACGGCTCTGTTTTTTATCAGAAGGGGGTTTCACCGTATATGCCTCGTGTGCTCAGATTCGATGAGTGCCTTGACAGCCATTCAATCTGGCTCCACAGCTCATTCACTTCTTTCCATGATCCGGGAGAAGTTGGCGGGTGCTTGCGGATTGGTGTTCACGTCGTCTTCCTGTGTGTTCCAGGACATATTGGCATCCCTGGCAATGAAGCAGCAGATATGGCGGCTAAGGAGTCATACAGTCCTTGGTCTTGTCTGGCATGCTTGGCAGCGGGAATGGACTTCTCTCTCGCTGTCCAACAAGTTACGAGCCATCTCTGACTTACCTGTTTGCGCTCGTACTGCTGTTTCTTGTACAGCAGGGAAGATGTTGTGCTTTCTCACCTTCGCATCTGGCACACTTGTCTGACTTACAAATATCTGCTTCGTGGTGAACCCCTTCCTGAGTGTGATTCCTGTGTCACTCCTTGAATCCGACACATTCTGGTGGAGTGTCGCAGGTATGACCAGGCTCGTCGCACTTTTAATATTCCTGACAACCTACTGTGAATGTTTTGCCTCCTGTGGAACTTTCTAATGTGTTTTTACCTGATTTCCTTTTGCCTCCTGTGGATGTTTTTAATCTATTTTTGAATCATTCGACTTTTTCACCTCCTGTGGATGTTTTTCACTTTTTTGTGTACCATTACTGTGGGCCTTAATGACCTCACTATCGAACGTCCGCACAATTCCATTTAATCACCTATTTTCCCCACCCTTGCATTCTGGTGCTGCTCCATACTCACCTCTCTTCACTGTGATCGATTCTCGAGACATCTGTGTTAATAGCCACCCAAATCTCTCCACTCCACTTCTTGTCAGAACAAAATAGAGTTGAAATTAAGACACAATTCACGTAACACACAGTTCATTGTAACTGTACGTGCAAATGTTTACAAGTATCCTATAATTGAAGACTGCTTGGAGTATTATTTTCATCATCATTTATAAAGGTTTTTTGCCCAAAGGTTATTGGTCTGAAAATTCATGACCTAATATAAAAACTTTAAGGTTCTACTTGTTCACATTTGATGTTTTCACACACACATCACTAGCATGCAAGAGGAAGCACAGAATCAGATTGCCATTAATCTTTTGTAGAGTTTGAATTACAAAAATTGTTCTCTGTTTTACAGATATGGTCAAATCACTTCAGCAAGAGAAAGCAGACTTACAAGATTCGCTTTATGCAACACAGGACAGTGTAAAAAGTCAGGTTTTGGTGCTTCGCAACTGTCTTTCAACTCATCACAAACTTATGTCCGAAGTGCGCAATCTCCTGAAATCTATGGTTAAGGTCAGTGCATGTATTGATTACTTTAGCATTTCACATCTTGTACGCATTAACAGCTCTTCATTATTGTATGTTTTTGCAGTCATAAATTATTCATTTAGATTCTCTGGTCATATTTTTGAATCTTTTTATCATGATTATATCTTCATTGCAGTCCCATGTGTCATGAATATACAGTATTTATGTTAGGTATGTCAATTCCATACAAATACATAGTAACTATGAGAGGTGTCTGACAAAAAAATAAGAATGAGTAGTTGTAGAAAATAAGTACAATTTTAGAGACCAGTAGTGATCATGCAAATTTTTAATAGCCATTTTGGTATCTCTCAATTTACAGTTTTCTATAATACAAGTTCCAGAAATTTATAAGTTTAAGTTAAAATTTTAGTTTAAGTTGGTTGTGTCCTTACCATACTGTGCTATTTATATCTGTTTATAACTAACTCTTAAGATTTGCTATTAAAAGTCAAACCCTTTTATTTCATACAGAACTACTTTACAAAATTTGTGAAACAAAAATTAACTGATATCAGTCTATGACTGAAAAAGAATAAATAATGAGTTAATCTTTATTTATTGCAGATGCAACAAAAATGACATGGGCTAAAAAATATCTGTTTAAATATGCCCTATTTCCTATCAGCCCTCATTTTCAAATATTTTATTTGAAAAGTAAACTACAGGAAAACACAAATAAATCCACTATGTAAGGGATACCATCCCCCCCCCCCCACCTCTTTAGACTGAAAGAAATTCATCGTTGATTATTTTTATAACTGACCAGTTCCCATATTTGTTGTATATTTCATGTAAAAAATTTCTTAACCTTTAATTTTTTTATTTTTTTGAACTGAGTGAAATTTTCAGGATATAATTGTAATAGGAGACACGAAAATTCACTATTGTCTGAAACTGACAACAATTTTCAATACGCATAGAAAGTAAAAATGTTTGTTTATTCATGAAAATCAGTGTGTGCTATGTTACAGCGAACTCATGGTTATTCATGTTAATTGTAACTGCTGAATGCATTAATCAAATGTTTACCAAAAACCCAAATTATATAAGTATTGTAGAACCTTTGTATATTGACCTTATTTATAACATCTGTCTTTCTATAATGATTAGTTTTTGAGGAACACTGATTTTGGTAAATAAAATAGAAAATTTGGTAAAAAAAATCAGTTGAAAATTAATTTTTTGCACTTTTTTTGGTTGCTGCGGGTTGGATTGTTTCCACGCATCCTCCACCTCTTAGGAAGCCAAATGTACAACTCACCATCACATGTTTTTCCTGCCATTATGCTCTCGCTCACTTGCCTTCTCTCTTTGTTTGTGTTGTTATGACCTGGAGTTCTCTTGGTTTTTGATTACTTTTAGTTGACAATTGGCCACAGTGGTGTAGTGATTAGACTACTCACCTCCCACCTAGGCGAACCAGGTTCAGTTCCCGGCAGGGTTGCTCCCAGATTTTCACATGTGGGAATCGCGCCAGACGATGCTGCTGGTCGGCAGGTTTTCTCGGGAATCTCCAGTTTCCCCCACCCCCTCTTTCTGGCGCTGCTCCATACTCACCTTGCATCACCCTCATCGGCTCTCAAGACCTCAATATTACGAGCCGCCCAAATCTATTCACTCACTCTTTTAGTTGACAACTTATCATACTTTTTTTTTTTTTTTTGCTCTCCTATTTGATTACATTTTTGGCTTGATTTTTTTAACGATTGTTGACTACCTGAGCCTTCTTTATTGACTTCATATTTTGTTACAATGAATAAAAAGAGAGCCAGCTTGCCGCACTGTCTATAGTCTGTTTATTGTAAAGTGAGCACTTTTGAAAGTTCTTCTTTGTAGTTTCTTTTTTCTTCCGTTTGTTTATCCTCCCGCCTCATGTCAATATAAACATTCCCATGTGATTTCATTTAATATTTACATCAACTATACAAGTCTGCTGTGTTTACTCAAAAAATAAAAAACACCACAAAATCACTTATGGTAAACAACATAAATGAGATAATACTTTGTTTTATATTGCATACAGTACTAGAACTATGAGGGAAACAATATTATGCATGTTCAATTGTTTTGAATCGACCTGTACATTTTATTTTGGTAGAGTAATGCAGAAACCACATTTGTCCACTGTATTAAGATGGCAAATGTCCACTGCAAAGATGTATGTATTTGTGTGTGTACAATTAATTAATACTGAACATGTATTGCACAAACAATAAGGAATGTTAATAATGAACTGTAGTACCTTGCAACAACAACAAGCACACACACATAGATAGATATATATATATATATAATATGAAACAATATTACTCAAATACTTTAGCTGAGTGGTTGTACATGGTACAAAACTAAAGGTAAAATAAAGACTAATTAATACTTTCTTGCATCACCAACAAAATAAAGGTCCAGAGGAAAAATATTTATCATAAATAATAATCACTGGTGTTCTTTGCAAACAAATTTAACATGTTTTCACATTTATTACAATTGACAATAAACATTACAAAGACAACAAAATAATCTAATAATTATAATGATTGATATTAAAATAATATCTTAATGCTGGCAAATTGCATAGAACCAGTGATATTCTGAAACAAATTATTGATGTTAACTTTAAAACTTCAAAATTATCCAATTACCCCATCTAGTGGCAGAGTTTTATAATACCTCCGACGCATTCAGGAAATGAAATTTGTTAAGACCATCATCTCATGCTTCTTTCTTTGTCTTCTACTCATTCTGTTGTCATATTTTTTTATCCACCTCACCAGGTCCTGTTGCATCTTCCTTCTCTCCAACATCGTCTCAGGCTAGGGCAATGTCCTCCTTCCTAATGAAGGTCTATCCTCACCAATGAGTGCTGCCTCGAAATTTGTGACCATACGTGGTGCCTTTGTTGGTGATGGTCTAGCAAACCCTCCTGACTGGCCCAGTAGGCAAATCTAGGTGTGGATCCCATATTCTAGTACATGTATACCCACGTAGCTCCAATTGGTGCCTTTTTGGCAGGAGGAGTTGTCATGGCCAATTAGCCCATGTGCCTAGACCTGCTGGGAATATGTGTTACTGCTGTACGGAGGAGGCCGGTGTAATCAACCACAAGTCCTCTGAAATGGCACCAAAGGATGTCCTCTATGGTGGGGAGCCAGGGATGTTGTTCTTGGTAGGGGAATAAAACAGGCCTCGTTCAGGATTTATGATACGCCCCTGTCCTGGTGCACACTTTGGTGTGCTACTGGGGTAGTAATTTTCAGTGAATAGCTGCGAAGGGTAGCTGTTCCTATGTATTAATTAGGTCTGAAGGTAGGTTGGTCCCCCTCCCAATGGCTTAGCATTCAAAATATTTTAACTGCTGGTTTGTTTTATTTCCCCCCTTGAACGGCAGGCTGAGGCCAATGAGTCCTAGTATGAGTGGCCTCAACTGTGGCTTATAAAATCACTCCACAAAAGGGTGGTACCCTCAACAGCCACTTGAAACTGCACCATGATTATACCGGAAGTGATTTGGATTTTGATTCAGTAATGCTTCAATATGCCACTGTTAAGTTACCTATCCCATGTTGTGTGGTTATTCAAAGTTTAGAACGGTACACTTTCGAAAACGTGTCGCTTGTAACATTGCAGTTTTCCAGGTGTTATATTTACATTTTGTTATGCGGTTGTGTAGGTATTATATTTGTATATGAGTGCAGATTATTTGATTGTGTTGACAATTACAATTAATTTAATATAATTTCCTAATTAAGCTTTATTATCTGATTTAAACGAAGTGCAGAATAATTTTTAGTTATATTACTTGTTTGTTGACATGGAGATCATTTATAGGTTATATTAAATTTGTTATTAGAGGGTAAACTTATTGTTCATTTATTCCGTAGAGAGTAGTAACCATTGCATGCTGTAAATCATGTGAACGAAAGAAAAGTATCCTAGTTTGCTCTCGTCTCGCCATTGCTGGTTGTAGGAGAAATGTTGCGTGGTCAGACGACAGCCAATCAGAAAACAGGTAACAACAGAAATTATGATGAAGTTGTCGCATGACGCTTAATTGACATCAATATAAACACGACTTTGCCTCATCTGTACGTATCATCATGTTACCACAGGCAGGGTTTGAACCCTGAAACGACTTGCTACGAGAGTCTACAAGTACATCCCTAGTTGCTGGGGCACCCATGGACATATCAGCCAAGAACGTTTGCCCTTATGTCAGACGTCACGCCACCCCCTCAAGTGTGATTGAGACTAGCCAAGCAGCCAAGTTAAGAGCCTAAGTTCGGACTCAAGAACGCCTCCCCGCCACCTTCCAGATGCTCATGTCCGTCGAAGTTCTTACTGGTTTTGTGGGGCAGTTTTGTTTTGCGTACTTGATGACATAATTGTTTATTCAAAGCCATGGGAGGAGCAATGCGGACACCTCCAGCCAGTCCTAGAGAGACTCGAGTTGCACGGCCTAACTTGCAAGCTTTCCAAAAGTCAATTTGGAAAGACTGCCATCGACTACCTAGGGCATGTAGTCACACCCGAGGGCAACTACTCCCAAGCCACATCAATACTGGCCATTGAGAAGGCCGAGGAACCAATCAACAAGAAGCAGTTGCGTCGCTTCTTAGTCATATGTAACAGACTACACAATTTCTACTAAATCTATACTAAAGAAGGAAACATGTTGGCGGTGGGGAGAAGAACACAGCAATGCCTTCCTAACCCGGAAGCAGAGCTTCCAGAATATCGCTCAACTCCACCGACCACAAGAGGAGAGCCCTCTCATACTACAGAACGGGCTCTGGGCAGTCCTGTACCAAGAGAACCCTGCCGGCCAGCCTCAAGTCATCGCTTACGCAAGCATCCAACTCAATGCGACCAAGCAGAAATACCATAATGAGCAAGAGCGTCTCGCCATAATCTGGGTGGTGAGAAAGTACCGTTACCACTTGGAGGAGACACACTTCATACTCCGCACTGACAGCAAAGCCCTACAATGGCTGTACGAGTCCAAGAATGCCAAGGCCAAACTCGGACGGTGAGAAATGTTCCTCACAGAATTTTACATTGAGGTACAACTCTGTCCGGGCAAAATGAATGAACTACCCAAAGCCTTATCACGCCAGCCGGACCTACAGGGGCACCAAAGAAGATAAGGAGTGGGAGAGAATGACTCCCCCCTTCCCTTCCGGCCCCTCCAGTTGCAACTTAGCAGGTACTAGATAAGCTACCATTAACAAAAGGATCCAGAAACCAGTGTCTCCTCCAGAACATGCCCCAGAGGTTCAAACTCCTCCAGGAGCACCCGGGGGCCCCGTGAAAGATCTGGATACCCGGGAACCTTAGGGCGGACCTCTGCCGCCGCCGCCGCCATGACCACCTGCAAGCTGGCCACCCCGGCATTAAGGAGATGCTGTAGGACATTAAGGTAAGGTACATATGGGACGGGATAAGCCATGATGAGCGACAGTACAACAATAACTGCGAGGCATGCTGTTGTGGCAAAGTCTATCCCATACCCCAACCCACAGCAAAACCCCATCAACCACACACAGCCTGGACCACTTGGCTACTGACCTGATGGAACCATACCGAAGGAGCACCAAAAGAAACTGGTATCTGTTGGTTTTGACAGACCAATTTTCCTGCTGGGTAGAAGCATTTCTTCTACCCAGTCAGGAAGCCCAAAATATTATCTGCAAGCTCAAGACTGAGATATTTCCTCGCTTAAGATACCCACATGCCATATTGATGGAAAATGGCATGCAATTCACCAGTCACAAATGGCAGACCACATGTAACAACTGGGGAGTGGAAACGTGGATGACTCCCCCATATCACCCGCAGACCAACCCCATTGAGAGGAGGAATCAGGAACTCAAGGAAAACCTCCGTTTCAATGTCGGAGAGGACCACTGCCATTGGGACACACACCTACCAACGATCCTCTACACTCTCAGGAGGAGGACCAACGAAGCCGTGAACACCAGCACCAGCCAGTTAATTCTGGACCGTACCTGACGTCGCACAGGTGACTGGCAGTGGGAGGTCCGCCTGGTCCCCTTAGCCTGAACCATGAGGGCGTGCGACGCCCACGCCCAGTACATGGACAGGAAGTACCTACAACCCACCACCGGAGTGAGAAACTTAAAAATGGGCAATGCTGTACTTCTCCGCAGCCACCCTCTCAGTAAGGCTTGAGATCAATTCAGCGCATGCCTCGCAGATAAGTGGGAAGGGCCCTATACCATAGTGGGAAGCCAGGATAACATGTACTGGGCAAAGGATGCCAGGGGCGTATCCACAAGATAACACTAGGGCAGATGCTCCCTTGCCCCGGCAAAGCTCAAGAACGCGGGACCGAAGTATCAGAACCAGAGGCCAAGGAAGACGAAGAAAGGGAGGACGATCCCCAGCC
>NQII01000100.1:253949-298012 GCA_002778355.1 Clitarchus hookeri | reverse complement strand
ATGTAGTTATAACATATAATATTTTTTATGCTTTTGATATACCATCTTGAAGACTTATTATTGTTGAGTGTCACTGTTAATAAAATAACAGGATTATGATTGTGTAAAGGTAGGTGGTTGGGTACAGTAGAACCTTTCTAAAATTACCCCCTCACAGATCCCAGAAATTATATTGTTACAAAAAGAAGGTTGCTATAAATATTTTGGGAAATTTTGGACTGATTTTGACCCACGTCCAACCCCTATATACCAATTTTTTTTTTGCATGAAGTTTATGTTGTATTGTTTCTAGTGCGAAAATGACGTGTTTCTTTAGTTAAATGTAAATTTATTTTAATATGCAGACTAATTCTTGTCTTCCAAATTGTTTAAAAAAAACTGAGCAATGCAAAGATATACCAAGCATTGTAAGTCCATGTCAATCATATCTGGCATAAAATCAACATGATTTTTGCATGGAATATTAATTTAATTCAACAGTCAGACATCTTCCAAATACTCGAGCTAACCTGAAACTCTTTCGCTATGTTGAGCTCTGGCAAGATGTGTTATCAGGGACAGCCAATTTAAATCCTGGAGAGACTTCATCTCATGGCTGACAGTACATTCTACCAGTAAGTTTATCTGAGACAATTGTTTGGAAGCTGTGCAGACAATCTCTCAGCACACAGGTTCCCTTCCTTCGGGTCCATGACAATATTGTTACTGAGGGGGAAAACCTAGCAGATTTGTTGTGTCAATATTTTGCAAATGTTTTGAGCAGTGCACATTATACTCCCCCATTTCAAGCCATCAAAGATACATGTAAGACAGTGGTGTCCTCTTTGGTGGCTCGGATGAACAGGACTACAACCAGCCTTTCACCCCTCTTGAGTTAGAGCAGTCTTTGTTGCACTCTAAGCATACATCTGTTGGCCCCGACAATATCCATTATGCTATGTTGCAACACCTCCCACTCAACTGGAAACTGTTATTGCTGGGGATCTTTAATAACATTTGGACTTTAGGGGCTTTCAGCTTCAAGTGTTGCGATTCAACCCTTGTACCAATTTTGAAACCAGGCAAGGTAAAAGGAGATGTTTCTAGCTATCGACCTATTTCCCTCACCGTGTCTGTAAGACCATGGAGCATATGGTTAATGCACGTTTGATGTACTGCCTTGAGACCTGGCAGCTTCAGTGTGGTTTTCGCCAAAAATCTTCTGCAGTAGATCATTTGGTCAGTTTGGAGGGTGCCATACAGACCACGTTTTTGCGAGGGCAGCAACTCCTTGCTGTCTTCCTTGACCTGGAGAAGGCATATGACACAACATGGCAATATGGTATCTTGCGACAGCTGTCCACTTGGGAATTTCATGGACATCTTCCTGCTTTAATACAACAATTTATGTTGTTCACACCGTCGAAGATCGCAACTTTGCTACCTACTGTTGGGTGTTCGTTCAGGATAATGGTGTGCCATAGGAAATCATTTTGAGTGTCTCTCTGTTTGCTATCTCCATCAATTGCATTATGTCTGTCGTTCAACCACCTATGGAATGTGTGCTGTATGTGGATGACTGTATTATCTTCTGCCATGTTGAGCCCCTGTGCATTGCAGAACATCAGGTCCAGTTTGCCGTCCACTGCCTTGGCATCTGGGCGCACAACTGTGGTTTCCACTTTTCCTCTGCCAAGACATAGGTGTTCCACTTCTGTAAAAAACGTAGCATTTTTCCTTCTCCCGGGGTGCTTTTGTATGGCTCTAGTTTGCAGGTTTCCAATACTGTCAAACTTCTAGGCCGCTTGTTTGATAGTAAACACTCTTGGAAGAGTCATATTCAGTCCCTGAAGTGTCGCTGTGTAAGGGGACCTGAATCTTTTGAAAACTTTGAGTGGTCGTGACTGGGGTACTGACACAGTCACCCTTTTTCGCCTGTATAGTGCCCTGGTCCATAGGAAGCTATAGTAGAGCAGTGTAGTTTATTCTTTTGCAAGACGTTTGTGCTAAAACAGTTAGCAATTGTTCACCATGCTGGTATTCAAATTGTGACCGGGGCTTTTTGCAGGAGCCCAGTTGTCAGTCTTTGTGCCAGAACTGGTGGTGAACCTCCTCTACATTACAGGCATGACCATCTGCTGCTATCCTATGGGATGCAGGTGCTTTCGGACTCATTGCACCTTCACAACAACACTTTCTACCATTTGCCTGATGACCAGTTGTACTTCGCTAGGCCATGTTCTCCTCAGCCAGCATCTGTCTGCTTTGCACATACCCTGGAGCGGTATGACATACCCTCAAGTGTTTTACCTTTGCCTCGCCATGAACAACCATGGCTGACAATGCTGGTCAAGGTGCGCCTTGACCTTGCGGGATTTCCTAAAATGACCACCACTCATGTCGTTTACAAGGGCCTTTTCCTTGAACTGGTGTCTTTTGTGTTCCGTGGTTTTATTTGCTTCTACTCTGATTGCTCCAAATCAGATATCTCGACTAGGTGCACCTTTGTCAGTGGTGCCTCTCAGTACCTTTTTGGACTTCATCCATCTTGCAGTATTTTAACTACAGAGCTTTTTGCTATTTTCAAGGCTCTGTGTTTTATCAGTAGGGGTTTCACCGTAAATGCCTTGTGTGCTCAGATTCGATGAGTGCCTTAACAGCCATTCAATCTGGTTCCACAGCTTCTTTCCATGATTCAGGTTAAACTGGCAGGGGCTGTGCGGACTGGTATTGATGTCGTCTTTCTGTTGGTTCCATGGTATGGGGGCATCTGTGGCAATGAAGTAACGGATGTTGCAGCTGAGGAGGCATGCGGCCTTCCACCCTGTGACCCTCGTGTCCCTGTGTGCGATGTGCTGCATGTAGTCCGGGCTTTGTCTGGCTTGCTTGGCAGCGGAAGTAGACTTCTCTCCTGCTGTCCAAAAAGTTAAGGGCCATCTCTGACTTTCCTGTTTGTGCTTATCCTGTTGTTTCTTGTACCCACAGGGAAGATGTCCTTTCTCGCTTTCGCATTGGCAGACTTGCCAACTTTCAGTTTACACGTAAAATTTATGGAAATTTCTGAACAGAAGTGTTCATCCAGATTCATAGAGTGTGATAGTGGTTTGACGATGTAATGCCACACGTCTTGGTATTGACGGCTGGAAATTACCACTCGGTTAATTCAGTGGTAGCAACATGAAACTCTTTAAAAAAGGTGCCAATTAAATAACAAATAATGTATTCAAGTTCCGGTTTATTATTCTGTACTGTTATTTATTAGAACGACGCCACAGTTCACATAGTGCTCAGGTATGCCAAGTACGAACAGGGTTCACCAATACACAGATAAACTAGAGAGCAGCACAACAGTCATCGTTAATTATCTACGTCATAAAAACTTACCCGAAGATAAACAAATGCAGCAACTTCCCACACTGGCTAAGAAATAATCTAGCAAGTTCAAGTTTGCCGATGTGGGGGTTATGCGCCAAGTTCGACACGGCCTAGGCGAGCACTGAGAGTCTACTGCCGAAAGTCGACTGCTCTGAATGGCGACAGGCACACGAGTATTTGTGCNTTACCTAAGATAAGGGCATGGCAGCCAACATCTGCCTGCAGCGCCATCCAAACTGCATCGTAGCCCACTTAACCGCGCCATCAGTTAAAATATAATCGAACTTCTAGAGCCAACAGTGGCATCCAAACTGCGTCATAGTAAAAGATAATTTAACTTTCAGAACAAAACTGTTGACGTAGTTTGGAAAGGGTTCTAATCTACGCGTAACACAAAATAAGATTTTCGAAACGGCAAACGTACGTCCGATAACGTTATACCATGATAAACGAACCACCGCGGTTTTTAATTTTGAACCCGATAAAATATTACGAAGCTTAGCAAAACGAAAGAAAATGGACCGCGTATCTCGAAAATTAATACTAGTGCGTCTTTACAACGAGATAGAAAACTATTTTCTTTCCCAACTGAGTGTGTATTGGCAGCATCACTCGTATGTGCGTGATTATCAAAACAATTCTCGTTAGCGTCGTGTTTACGACCAGCCGATATCTACATACTCTGGTTTTTATTTTGTTTCTTCACGTACAGATAGCATTGACAGCATTAGTTTCTCGTGGACTGGAAATGTTTTCACGCTACTTTACACATTCGTTGTTTGGTCGCTGACGTTCGTAGAGTTTTTGTGTAGTATTGGTTGAATTGTTCCAGATAATACCGTACTTTGTATAGTGTTTGCACGTTTTCAGTAGTTTGAACAGGTACATTTCTTATTGTGTTTGTACCAAGTTATGTCTGAATTTTCTTAGACTTGTTTATAATTTTAAAACTTAACCTTTTTCATGGAGGCACGGAAAAAATACATGAATGAGGAGTTACTAGCAATCCTTGCAGAAAGTGACGATGGTTGGGAATCTGATATATCACAATCAAAACCTTCTACATCGATGGCACAAACACCAACGATGAAAAATAGTCTTCCTTCACTCGACCAGTGCCATATAGGTAGGATGGTTATTTCCGTCTGTAGCACATGCAGCGCGTAATTTACGTATGTATATGGCAATAGCAGTGAAAGGGTTAAACTAACCAAATACATTCTGATTTATTTTATTTGACTTAATTTGGGTCACATGACAATTCAGTAAACTTTAAGTGCTAGGTCGAACATAGCCATAAATTACAAACCTCGGTTTCAAGANATGGGGGGGCGGGGGGGGGCTAGAAGTAAAGGAAGCGAGAAGGTATATGGCTCTCGTCACATATGACATGGTGGGCCTTGCTCCTACAAGAATTTAAGTTTCAAGTTGAACACTGCCGAGGTGAGGAAAACCACCTGGCTGACTCACTACCAAGGCATCCAGAATCAACCCCAGTGGGCCGAGAGACACAAAACTGGGAAAGGATGCTCCCACGAGAAGATAAACTGGCCCCTGAAGAACACCCAGCTCATGTTGCTACAAACCCTTCAGGCCCCACCCACCAAATATCAGAGGAGAGAGCCCACGACACTGGAGAAACTAAAACAGGCCCATCACAGAGACCTATCCTGAGGCAAGAATGGCTGAAACATCCTGAGCAGTATGATGTAGATAAAGATGAAGTTGTGTGGACCAGAGGAAACACAAAACAAGAAAACTGGAAAATATGGGTGCCAGCAGAACTACGAACGTCTCTGTTATGGTACTACCATGATCACAAACTTGCAGGAAACTCAGGAATATAGGAGACATAACAGGAAATTGCAAAGAGGTATGGCCCGCGACGTTAAGGACTATGTCTCAGGCTGTGAGAAATGCATAACATGCAAAGCCCATTTGGTATATCACTCTTCTCATAGCATGTCAACCTACCAAGCCTTGGTTGGTGCTAACACTGGATTTGATGAGCCCTTACCAACGTTCGAAAGAGAGGAAACCAGTTTATCCTAATGGTCAGACCGGTTCTTTCGTTGGGTAGAGACCACCCTACCCCAAACTACTAAGGCAAGGATTATCATCAGATATCTGAAGTCAGAAATTTTTCCAAGGTGGTGATACCCAAGGAACATATTAACGGACAATGGACCCCAGTTTATGAGCAAACAATGGCATGAAGCCTGTCACAGATGGTAAATAAAGCCATACACAACCCCTACCTACTACCCACAAGCAAATCCCACAGAACAAAGAAATCAAGAAATCAAGAAAGGGATTCGACTTCATGTAGGAGAATATCGCAAAGACTGGGACCAACATCTTTCAGCTATCTTGTTCGAAGGGGCCATAACCAGGCAATTGACATATCACCAAGCGAGAGCTACTCATTGGTCAGAAACTCCATCGACCTAGTGAATGGGCTTGGAAAGGGGTCATGAAAGAACCAGATAAGACCCTAGGAGAATGCCAGCAAGCAGCACGAGAAGTGCAGGAAAAATTTCAGCAAAAGAATTACCCTCAACCTCCTGCAGAGCCACCTGGAGGAATGTGGCCGGCAGAAATGGTATTCGTAAAAAAACTACCCTCTCTGTAAAGCTAGTACAAATTTTTGTGCTGGTTTTGCCCCAAAATGGGAAGGTTCCTACTATATAATCAATAGAGACCAGATTGTATGCAACATAAAAATGCCTAAAATATGCAAGTTATATGTGAAAACATGCAACATAAAATTTAATCAAAAATCTTTGTTGTTTTTGAAAATGTTTATAATCATGTATTGTTGTAAATGTTCAGTTGGAATGTTGTACCTTCTATTACTTAAAATATTTTTATAAGTGGAAAAGGAACGTTCCACGTCCACCGAGGTTACCGGACATACTTGAATTTAGGTGCTTTATTAGGAGATATCGTCTCGGGCATAAGTTCACCCGTGTCATTAATGAAACTTTTGACACAAAGGTTCGAAGTTGGGGTGGTTGTGTACAATTTTACCAAACTTTTCTTTAAGTTTATGCAAGAATATTTCTGGCAATTCGGAGTTCATTTGGCGGATTTTACACATCAACAGAATGGATTCATTCAACATCAAACCATGAGTTACAAGCTTTACATTTCCAAACGTGCATCGTGCTTCTTCGACGAGTCGATGGACTCGGTGGACAAAGCAGGGGACATGAATCAAATTAGGATAAAATACTTGGAGGGGTTTGACTGCCTTGATCATATAGGGGGCTGCATCTGAAAGAAATATGAACTCTCTTTCATCTACAGAAGGATTTGGAAATATTTATTTTATACCCTCATTCACAAATCTGGCGATGGTAGAATAATTTGTCTTTTCAAGTTCTTTGCAGGCTACCAAATAAGAAGGCTCTAGTTCCAACTTTCCAATTATCAGATTCGCAATATAACGGCCGCAACTGTCTGTAGTTTCGTCAGCTTAAATCCATACAATGCTATCTTTGAGATCATTCCGTATTTCTTCCAAGACATTTTGTTAAATTGTTGGTATGTAATTTTTACGTAATGTTAATTCATCTGGTATATTTTTATTCAAACCATGTTTTGCTAGAAAACGTTTGAAGGTAGGATTTGATAGTTTGTGAACAGGAATATTACTTGCAAGCAATGCTTCACATAAATCCAAGCAAAACTAATTTTTTTGTTTGCCTTTAGAAGTAGAGGCATTGCTACTTGCCGCAGTTAAAAGTTGTTGTAGTGGATCCTTCTTGTTCAACGCTGCGATATGAAGATTTGTATCAACATGCTGGTTTATTTGAAAATTTTTCATGCATAAAACATTTTTCCCACAAACTCGACAGAATAAAATCTTCCCGTCGTAAGCAAATATTCCAGGATAGTCCATTATCCACGTTGAGACACTTTTTCTCTGGAGGCATCGCACACTTTAAATTGTCACAAAATCAAAGACGAATGAAACGAACAGTGCACAGCAAGTTATGTAATCAACAAAACAGCACGTATTTTGTTTTGATTGGCCTGTGGGAGAAGTGTGGTAGAAACGAAAAGGTGTTACCCGTTCTTGTCCCGCGCAATTCTGTGTTTACTTGCCTAAGCCAAAGATGCGCAAATGCTAAGAAAGCTGTGCGTTTTATTTAGTTTGGTAGCAAGCAACATTGTTACGTTTGGAAATGTACCTACCTAAATGTATTTAGATCTGTAAAAATAGCGCAAATATGACACATCAGTAGGTTTTCATTCAAATATGCTATCTGTAAAAATAGCCAAAATATGCATTTGCATATAATCCAGTCTCTAGTAATCAACAAGACCAGAGAAATGTATGAGGCAGCTGTAGCAAGGGAAAACTCAGGAAGATTTCCAGAGACCAAATGAAAAAGGCTCCAAGGTTCTTAAAAAAAAGTAGAGCCTTCTCTGATTCTGCACAAGAGACAAAGGCAAAAGAGACCTCGTCTGGAAAACCCTTAAGGAAACTTCCAGTCTATTAGAAGGAGACAAGGTGGATGTCTGGGCCCACCCAGATAACCCTGAAATGGGTCCCTCTGCATTTATGACTAGCCTGTATAGCTGGGGCCCTGCCGCTTGGTGCGACTGAGTGAAGAATTTGGGGAGATAGACTTGAGGGAGGGAACACATTGGGTGGTCCCCAGAAGTCACATAAAGAAAGCCCCAGAGGACTCCCCAGAACCAGAGGAAATCAGACGTCCAAGACGACCAGAAGAACAAAGCAGAGGGGAAGAGTAGGTTATGGAGATGCACATGAGACAGGGTTTTCGTAGAAAAACTCTACCAGAACCAGATCAAGGAATGAAGTAGAGTAAAAACCCTTGATCCCCTCTTGGTATGCTAGTTGTGACATGGTACCCTTGGTCATGGCCCCAACAACGAAGAAAGCAATCTTCAACAACAACACAGTTGCGAGTGGATGGTCAGAGAACACCTATTTCCGGGGATTCGATTCACCTATGTCAATGGAGGATGGAGAGAGTGTACAAATGCGTGATGCCTCCACCTCTACAAGCTACTTGAATCCAGAAACTCCAGAGTGGCAACTCCAGGAAACAGGGCAAGGAAGCAGTCCCCATAAGGAAAAGCCATGGGAAACACTGAGAGCCCATCCCTGCCCGAGGCGAGAACAACTATGGTGGAAGTGCCAGAACTACATAGATGAGAAACCCTGGAATTACTACGAGATGAGGCCCTGGAGAAAGAAGCGAGGAGTAGTAGAGGAGAGGATGCTTAATGGGGAGGACGTAACACTGAGCGAAACCATTATAGCTTGCTCCCCGGAAAGGATTCCACCGACAGGAACTGTGCCAACCGGATCAACTCCAGGAAGTGTACAAACTCTCTACCGACCGCCAATGATGCTGCAATAAGCTAGCTGAGTCGTTAAGGGGAATGGTGATATGATATAAACAGACTATGACGAGAGAGGGACGCTTCCATGCAAAGTTAGTCTGGTTGACTGCATTGCACCTGTCAAGTGGGACACTTTGTTGGTAAGGATGGCTGGAAGCAGCTGCCTCCCACTCTGCCGAATGTGAGTGTAGTTATAAGTGCAGTGTAAAATAATAGGTCAATAGTAGGGTAACAGTGCTGTGGAGGAACGGAAATGTCGGTCGTGAAACCCCACACGTGCATGTGTCAGCCTGAACCTCCAATTCCCTTGGAGGGGAATTGAAGATGCAACACATCCCGGTGCGAGGAGGTGGCAGGTTGCCACCACCCACCAGCTACTCTCTGGCTCATGTAATTTGGCAAGATTTTGACAGTTCGACGAAAGTGGCACCAATGTTTACTTTTCGTTTATGTAGCCTTTCGCCATCAGCTGGTGCATCAAGTGGCGGCTGTATATTTATTTTATTAACACGCTGTCAGCTAATCCACTTTACATTGAAATGCTAAACAAATTTTAAGGTATTTATAGACTCACATCTGTCAAAAAATTTGTAGGTTTTAAAAATAAAAACAGAAAACCTGGCAAAAAATAAAATATTTGTTACCTATTTTTTTTATTTATTACAGACAACGAATTAGGGTTAACATTTGCGAGGAGGTAATTGTAGTTCTTATCACACTTTGAATGTTACAGTTAATATGTTAAGACTGGAAATTAAAGTAATTTGGGAAACTTGCTTGACAACACACTTTTCATTCGCCAACAAATAACTTACCAACAAATTTTGCAAAGCAGTTATTCTGCTATTACTGATACTAAACAGCTTGAGTTAGAAATATGTGGCATGGAATAATGTTAGAATTCTTCAAAACTTCTTCATTTTATTAATGCAGAATAGTAACAACACAAAAACAACAAAAATTTGGGTTTGCTGGAGAACTTTGCATGTAATGGACGTAAGCGTAACGAAAACGATTACCAACCCAATAGAAATTACTAGAAATAAAAATTGCTGTACACGGAAATATAAATGATACTTAAAAAATTATACAGAGCTTGCGGGCAAATAAAACCATTGGTATCTGTTCGTAAATTTGTTATTTTAAACAAGAAAACTATGTTTTGTTTCTGGCTGGTTGTAGTTTGGGATCTGGCTAACAGATAGCGTGGAAGGGCATGTTGTAACAGATAGTGTGGTAGGGCTGCTTGTGAGCTACCTCAACAGGTATCAGCACTTTGGCCTGCCTCTTGATTCCGTCTTTGTAAAAGTTCACTTTTCTCCTTTTACTGGCTCAAAACGACAAGAGTGTAAAATACTGTATATTTCATCAAATTTTTAGAAAAAATTATTCAACTATACCCTCTGATATTTCTGTAGGCTTTTGGAATGTATGGAAGGTGTGGAGAGTGGGGGTACAACATAAAAAGAACTTCCAATGTTTGAAGCTGCATTTCATTTGAATATGGACCGTTTTAATGTCAGTTTCATTTTGAACACACATAAATTACTACTTTGGCACGAAGTTTAGTTTGTAACACTAATAACAGCTGGTTTGCGAACACGTAAAATAAAACTTAATAATTAATCTAGGAACTCTTTCTTATCCGCGTATTTTCTGCTCGTTTGATGTGCATCGGCAGTGCAGTAAGAATACCCAACGTAATATTAATTTTCATTCGTTCATGCATCAGCTGATACACAATTTTGTAAATGGCACGTTGTTTGTTACGTATACGTCAAGTTGCCGCTCACTGACTGTCAAAATCTCGCCAACCGAAATGAGACAGACGATACGTGGGACACAACTGGAAGCCTTTTCTTCCCCCCAGTAGGTGAACTGAATACATGTAATTAGTTAAACTATTTTAAGGAAAATGATGTCAAAATATGTTTTCTCTCTGTTCTTGTTTGTATTTAGTATAAGAGGTAAAGTGAAAAACAGATTACTGAGGCCAGACTGGCCACATACCCAAGAAATACTGGAAGGAACTGGGTTCTTAGCCTGGTAGGGACATGCAGTGAAAAAGGGATTGAGATCCTGTAAAGTAATGTTTTAAAAATGTTTGTCTGCAGGTTTACGTAAGTAGGTTAGGTAAATGTTTAGGATTTGTTTAGGTGTTTACGTAGTACTTTGGTTGTGTCCTGAGTATAATTGAGTAAATTTTGAAAAATTTTTGATTAATGTTTGTCCAGAATGTTTGTTTACATAGTAGATCACTTCAGATATAATGATGTATATGTTAAAGATGTTGTTTGATGTGTAATATTACAGAACTGTTTAAGAAAGTTAGAGTAAACAAAGATGTATACAATTTTAAAGGATGTAAGGTAATCTGTACTTGTTAAGAGTAATGTTTCCTTAAGGAAACACTGTCTGTTCGTCCTAAAGAAAGAAGGTGTAATGGATTGGTATATCATTGCACAGTAAAGATGAGGTATAGGGAAATGTCACACAGTGATGCAGTAGAAAGGAAGGGTGCAAGGGTAACACGGGCAGCATTGTTGCATGTGCCGGTTACCACCAGCACAGTGTGCACAAGTCCACAGAGAAAGTGCTAATGCAAAAACTGTAACTGGGGTATGCAATCACCTGAGAGTATAAGTAGTTGTGTAGAAAAGTAAATTATGTTTGTACTAACAATTGTTCAGAATTTTAAATGTTATTTATTATCTTTTGAATAGATGGAAGATTTGCTATTGTGTTTTTTTNTTTTTTTTTTTTTTTTTTTTTTTTTTTTTTTTTTTTTTTTTTTTTTTTTTTTTTTTTTTTTTTCTTTCTTTCTTTCTTTCTTTCTTTCTTTCAAGTTAAGGTACCTCCAAATGCCCCGCTCTTTATGTGCCATGGAAGGGTGGTGCTTGGGGAGAGTGAAGTAGGTTGGTCCCGTATGGAGGAATGGAGCTCTGAACACTCGGCGGAGGGTTGTTGCCCTCTGAAGTAGGGGGGTGGTTGTGATCTATTGCTCACAACAGGTCATGTGGTGGACAACTCCCCCTGCCTTTTCAGCTCACTTAAGGAGTGCTGTAAGGAAGCTGGCTGTGACTGGGATCCAAGCCCGGGCCAGTGGCTTTCCAAGCAGCGAGTTGATGGGGTGTGTGTAGCAGCGGCAGTTCGCCATAAGTTAGTTGTACCCCTGCTACAGCTCAGAGGAGCGGCAGGAGTTGTAGGGTGGTAGCGGTAGGGAGTTCTCCAGCGAGTGCAGCCTGTGTTGGTAAGAGAGCGACAGAGACCAGGGCTTCCCCAGCGGCTCTGGACTCTTGCTTCAGGGGTTCCCCTCGCTGTGCAGATACCTCACCCCTTGCCCGCCCTGACGGAGAGTATGTAAGGTGGAGCGGCTGGAGGTGCCAGGTAGTTGATTTTCAGCAGTCTTGCGGATAGTTACTCTCTAGCTAGCAGGCAGGCAGTTTAGTGAATCAATCTTGAAACATCTTAGTTGTACCAGTAGTACAATCGTAAGCCATTTGTTGAACTCAGTCAAGCCGTACTGATCGTGGGCGAGGTTGTGGTAGTAAATTTAGACAGGTTCAGAACCAGACTTATGAAGGTTTAGGAGAGAGGCTCAGCAGCCTGCCGTGGACAGTTTGGAGGTTAACTTGGTGTCTTGGCTGGAGGAACCTTTCCAAGCATTAAATAGGACCGTCTGGGCAAAACTCCTTTGTTCTTTTGCTGCTTCTCACCCTCCCTTCCAATGGTGTCCTGGAGCCAGTTCGCCGTGGCTTTCTGGAGTAACATGGCTGACAAACCCATCAGAACTCTTCGCGCCATGCCCAGCCCCTGCAGCAGTGTGTGCTGCTGAGGGGGGTGGGGGGAGGGTCTCGGAAGGTAAAGCTCACCGAAGTCCAGTCACTCGGTTCTCGAAATACCCTTGCGCTGTGCCCAGTCTTTAGCTTGGGTGTGCGGACGAGAGGGTTTCATGAGCAAGAGAACGGTTTTTGGTCTCGACATGATAAATTGGCGGGTGTGGCCAACTAGCTCACCATGCCCAATTGTATCATAGCGCCGAAACGCCCCTGGGTTTCGGTTAGCAAAGTGGAGTAGGACCATTTCCCGATCATCCCTCGGAGGGAGATGGCCGGTGTGTGTGGATGACTAGCTCGCCACGCCCAGTCGTACCCTGATGTGGGGAAGTCTCCTCTGCCCTTTTTATCCCACACCCAACACCTACTCCTGCCTGTGCCCCAAGGGAAGAGAGGGGGCGGGGGCGGCGGCATACAAGGGGGCCCTCATTCTGAGCGACGAAAGGCGCGCCACCCAGTCAGGACACCCTTAGAGCCCACACCAGAGACATTAAGCCTCGCCATGTATCCATCTGCCCTGACCCGGGCCTACTTCAACTTCACTGAAGCAGGATTCACAACTCCTTCACCTAGGGTGGAGGACTCCAGTGAGAACAGCCGTGCACTAGAATCATCCGGTGTTACTCCCCGACAGAGAACCCTGCGCAACGCAGTTGCCCAGCAGAAGCAAGCTTTCTGGCAGGCTGTGGATGTCTCCTTTGCCTGCGAGGGACCATACTATGAACAGCTCGCACAGACTGTGAGGTATCCTATACACCCACCTTGCTTCCCAGTGTCTGAGGAAGAGAACCAAGCTTTTCTACTTCATGGAAAACCTCATTATCATCCGCAGTTCATTGAGTATGACCCCAACCGCAGCCCCCTAACACTGCGGCACCAACTGGGGAGAATCAAGCACCCTAAGTGGGACCTGACAGGTTCCCAAATGGCCCATTCCCGCCTGAGAACGTGACGAACAAGGTACAACCCACTTCGCCCTTAGTTTGGAGGACAACCACCCAGTAAAGAGAGGGGTGAACTAGCCAGTTGAGCAGCAATAAGACATACTGTATATTTTTTCTTGCACATTGGTACTTCATTCAATATTGATTTTTTTTTTTTTACAATCTGCTCATGTCACTTATTGTAATTTAAAAATTTGTCTTAATTTCTGTGGTGATAGCTCTTTATGTACGATCCTGCACAGTTGTTAATGTACATATTGTTACGCTTGCACACTTGATGGGTTTTTTTTTATATTTATTTATTTATTTATTTATTTATCTGACTCCCCTCAAGTGATTTCTTCTACCTTATTCAGGGATGTTATCTTGATGTAAACATGGCAGCAATGAGTATAAAATGTGTTGTATGTATTGATAGCGGCATTAACTGTCATTCAAGCTATCTCATTCTTAGTACAGTACATAGTTATTTATGGTCAGGTATGTTGCCTCTGTAGATTCACAGTACTTTATTTCCTAACAACTTGTGTCATTCTACACTGAGTAAACCTTAGCATATTTGCGTAAATGATGTAGTGATAATTGTTTGGCTTGATTGTTTAGTCTTACTTTGCTGTTAATACTTCACAGTGAACACCAGCCTAGCATAATACTTGCTCCTTTTACTATGCAACATGTAATTTTAGACTATGGTCCGCATGAACGTTTTTCCCACAAGTTATTTGTTGGGCTTTACATCTTCTGTGTGATGTTGATGTATCTTATAGCTCATACCTCTGTTTTACCTATAATTGATGTTTCCAGTTCTTTTTATATAGTTTAAACATTAAGTGAATAAGTATGAATTTATTATTACCTTTCCAAGACAATGCCATTTTTAATTTTGTCCTTCAAATTTGTATGGTCGTAGCCCATAGTGTTGTCAAAAGCTAGAAAACTACTTTAATATGTGTGTATTGAAGGTGAACTTTGAATGAAGTTGGTTATTTTTATTTAGGGATAATTTATAAAGATCTGCTGGACTTCTCTAAGCATCTGCAGCATACTCAGATGTCCACAAATCCAACAGAAGAATCTGTTTCTGTGTCAATATCCAAGAGAGTGCCACTGACGAGGCAAGATAGTGTCTGCATGTCTCCAAGGAAAGGGCTCCCATCTGCAGTCAATGACAAAAGTGATAGAGATCCGCAGACAGGGAAAGGTAATGTAATGTTTGCAGTAATGATTATATGTTCATCAGTCTAACTTAAGTTAACTTTTTTATTGCTATGAACTTCATTTAAAAACACTGTTTTACAAAATATTTTCTCAATACAATCTACTCCTGATAAATTTAACTGTAGTAATCCAAGCTATGAAATTCCAAAGAAGTATTTTGGAAAGTGCATTAATGTAGCAATTTATGCTATACAGTTACTAACAAAATAGCATACAGCATGTTGTAAAATGAAGTGAAATAGCTTTCATTGTGGGTAGTACATAGAAAAATATAAAAGTAAAACATACTTTATTTTCTCTGTATATTTCCCTCTCCTTTTTTTCCATCATGGTTTACCAGGAAAAAAACTTGGAACCAGTTTCTACCTAATGCGTGTTTACTCTGAAGATGTGAGATGTCATAGGTAAGCAGCCTTTTATCTTTAAAAATCTCATATGGTTGTATGTGTGTGTGTCATGCTCAGATTGTACCTGTTGAAATTTATAGCTTCCACTTGCAAGGCAAGCAAAAGTGCACTTCTCTGTGTTGCAAAATGGCCTATGTTGAAAATATAATGCCCACCTTATGTCCAGGATGCTAATATTATTTTTAAAAATTGAGACATTTATTTACAGTAAATACTGTACCTTCATCCATTAGGGGTTTGATAGCAAGTATGGACCTGTCAAAGGTGGGTTGGCATGTTTAACATGACCAGTGTGTAGATGCCACACCATTGTAGCATTGCAGTGACCAATGCATGTATGTTTGGGCTGTGACATGGGCAGCAGTAGACATGTCTCATGGCAACAAGTTGTAAACGTGAGTGGTGTAAAGTGTAGCTACATTAATGTATGGTGTAAAGTGTAGCTGCGTTAATGTAGAGAGAAAATCAACATGATATTCATTTACGGACATGCCATTTGCAATTGCACAGCAGTGAGTGTCTACACATACTTTCAACTCTCAATCCTACGGCCTTTCACGGTTCTTGGGAAAAGGGTTGTTATTAGAATTTTGACCCATTTTGACAAACCCACAACACACATTCTCAAAAATTGCACTTAAGTCGTACTTATGCCGCCTGTGAATGGCACTCTCGGCAAAATTACATGTTAAATCTTGATCGTACGAGTTCTGAAGTTATTTGGGAATGGGCTCATATGCTCTATGCACTTGTAGTATTGACTTTGTTTAAACTTTAATTGTTTTAACCCCACAAACACAATCACTGCGTTAACCACTGAAGTGTGTGAACTGCAGCAAAGAACATCCGGGAGTGCCCTGTCTACCAGGAGGAGCAGGCTGTTTAACAGACCTGGGCCACAGACAAGGTTTCCTTTGTTGAGGCACGGAAACGTTTTCATGCTCTCCAGGGCACAAGTATTCTTTTCGTTACAGTGTTGTTGCCAATGCTTGACCAGCAGTTAAGGATGCGTGTACACAGACAGTTGATGTGGCTACCCAGACTGAAATGTATTTGAGTACGCCGAAGCCACAGGGAGCTCGGACGACCCGGACCATGTATGTCGGTACATAGTGTATGCCAGCTGATCTTATATTTGTATGGGCCATCATCTCGTTCTTCTTTCGTAGTCTTCTTCTCTTTTATCATCCTTTTTTCTTTCCATGTCACCAGGTTCCGTCGTTTCTTCCTTCACTACTGCAACGTCTCAGGCCAGAGCAGTGTCCTTCTTCCTAATGAAGGTCTGCCCTCACAAATGAGGGCTCCAAATTGTGTGACCATATGTGGTGCCTTTGTTTGTGACAGACTAGCGAACCCTTCTCACTGGCCAAGCAGGTAAATCTAGATGCGGAACCTGTACCCACCTACTTGTACTCCCACGTAGCACCAATTTATGCTTTCAACCTGCCAGGAAGATATGTTACTGCTGTACGGAGGAGGCCGGTGTAATCAATCACAAGTCCCCTGACCTGGCACCAAAGGGTGTCCTCTTGTCTCTGGTGTGCACTTAGGTGTGATACTGGGGCAGTAATTTGCAGTGAATAGCATCGAAGAGTAACTGTTCTGAAGTACTGCTTAGGTCTGTGGGAGGTTGGTCCCCGCCTAATGGCACAACCCGTGGGGTGTTAATAACTGCTGGCTTCTTGCTTCTTTCCTCCCCCCCCCTCCCCCCAAACAGCAGGCTGAGGCCGACTAGTTCTAGTACGGGGGGCCCTGCACCATGGCTTCCAAAAGCACTCCCCAAAAGGGTTGCACCCTCAACAGCCACTTAAAACAGCACAGCGATGATACTGGTAGTGATTCTGATTGCGATTCTGCAGTACATCAACCTATAGCTGTTCAATTACCTACGCCACGTTTTTTGGTTATCCGAGGTAAAGAAGGGCACACTTTCGAAAAAGTGTCTCCTTTTGAATTACAAAATGTAACTGATGGAGCAGCTGGTGTTCCTGTTGTCAATTGTAAGAGAATCAGCAAAAGGCGCAAGCTTCTGTTTGAGACATCGAATGCTGCACAGTCGAGGGGGCTCATGGCGATGAAGACTTTTAATGGGGCAACTACAAAGTTCCCTGTTGAGGATAAGTCCCACTTGTTCCTCAACTCCAGCAAGAGTGTAATCTGGTATCCTGACTTGACATCCCGGAACAAGAGATCTTACATGAGTTGCAAACTCAGTATGTCACTGATGTTCGCCATGTGCTGAAGACTACTTATGGTGTTAAGCCATTTACAGCTACTCTCATCTTGACTTTTGGTGTGCATGACCTTCCGTCCGTGATCAAAGTAGGGTACTTGAATGTGCGTCTTAAGCAGTTTATTCCTGCCCCTCTATGTTGCTATAACTGTTAACAGTTTGGGCATTCCTCTGCAAAATCTCGAAATCCACCAGCTTGTCCGAAGTGTGCTGACCCACCGCATCCAAATGCTCCTCAATGCAGCAAGCCGCTGAAGTGTGTTAACTGTGGCTAAGGACATCAGTCTGGTCAAAGGAGTGCCCTGTGTACCAGGAGGAGCAGTCTGTTCAACGGATCCAGGCCACTGACAAGGTTTCCTTTGTTGAGGCACGGAAACGTTTCCCTGCTCTCCAGGGTCCAAAGATTTCTGTTCCTTACAGTGTTGTTGGCAAAAGCTTTCTGTTCCTTACAGTGTTGTTGGCAATGCTCGACCAGCAGTTAAGAATGCGTGTACACAGACAGTCGATTTGGCTTCCCAGACTGAAATGTCTGAGAATACACAGAAGCCACAGGGAGTCCGGACGACCCGGACCACATGTGTTTGTACGCAGTGTATGCCAGCTTAAAAAAAACTGTCAAAACCTTCTGTTAGCAAATCTTGTCAGGAAACTGCCGCAAAAGAATTTGAAAACCCAAAGACCCATTGATATGGCCTCCCTTTGAGGTCACAGGTTTTAGCTCCTGGATAACGTGTTGATGGACCGTACCTGTGGCGGTGTCTGTCTTTTGGTGATGGATTCAATTTACCATAAAACTGTTTTCCTTCGCACTGCTCTGCAGGCTGTGGCAGTCTGGGTTTTCTTCAGTATGTTTGTCACTGTTTGTAGTGTATATGTACCTTCGCACTGGGCATGTAAAGTCATCTAATTTTGAGGTCCTTTCATCTCAGCTCCCACCTTCATTTCTGATCGTTGACGACCTCAAAGCTAACCATCAGATATGGGGTTCAGAACATCAGGGCGGCCGTGGTTGTGTAGGAGAGTCGTGGCTCACCAGTTCAAATATTGCCCTGTTGAACACGGGTACTCCTACACACTTCACCGCCCATACCGGCACTTCGTCCTCCATTGTTCTTTCTTTTTGTATCCCAGCTTTGGTCACCCACTTTGATTGGTCTATTTACCCAGATCTCTGTGGAAGTGACCTTTACCCAATCATATTAGATCACCTGTCGTTTGCTGTCCCACCCATACCACCACGCTGGGTGCTTAAGAAAGCAGACTGGGCACATTTCCAGCATTCCCTCCACTTTACTGCTGAGGTTTCTCTTAGCGTGAACATGGTTGTGGAACTCTTCAACTCTATTGTCATGTCAGCTGGGGAGGTTGCCATCCCCCAATCTTTACCTTATGGTGTAGGCATGTCCCTTTGTGGACCAACGAATGCAGGGATGCTGTCCGTGCCCGACGATATGCGTTCAGACGCTTTACTGCTCACCCCACTCAAGTTAACCTGGAGCTCTTCCGTGTCTGACGGGCTCGCGCTCGACATTTCATCAAGGAGAGCCGGCAAAAATCCTGCAGTGAATTCATTTGGTCACTTAGAGGTCAATAACAATATTGTTACTGAGTCGACAAATGTAGCATATTTATTGGGTCAATATTTTACGGATGTTTCGAGCAGTGCACATTACACGCCCTCGTTTCGAACCATCAAAGACACGTGCGAAACTTTGGTTGTTCACTTTGGTGGCTCGGATGAAGAGGACTACAACCAGCCTTTCACCCTTCTTGAGTTGGAGCAGTCTTTATTGCACTTGAAGCATACATCTGTTGGCCGCCACAATATCCATTATGCTATGTTCCAACACCTCCCACTTGACGGGAAACTGTTTTTGCTGAGAATTTTTAATTATATTTGGACTTCTGGTGTTGTCCCCTAGTGCGAGTCGACCCTTGTGCCAATCTCGAAACAAGGGAAAGTCAAAGAGATGTTTCCATCTAATTCCCTCACCAGATGCGTCTGTCTGTAAGACCATGGGACATACATATGGTTAATGCACATCTGGTATACTACCTTTAGACCTGGCATCTCTTATCACCTCTTTGGTGTGGTTTCCGGCCGAAATCGTTCTGCGGTGGATTATTTGGTCAGCTTGGGGGCGTCCATACAGACTGCCTTTTTGCGAGGGCAGCACCTCCTTGGTGTTTTCTTTGACCTGGAGAAGGCATATGACACAACATGGCGACATGGTATCTTGGACAACTGTCCACTTGGGGATTTTGTGGACCTCTCCCTGGTTTCATACAGAAATTTATGTACTTCCTTGCCTTTGGGGTTCGCAATGATGCTTCCTGTTCTCGGAAGTTCGTTCAGGAGAACGGTGTGCCACAGCGGAGCATATTGAGTGTTATCCTGTTTGCTATCACCATAAATGTCGTGTCTGTCGTTGGACCACCTGTGGAATGTGCACTGTATGTCAATGACTTTTCTATTTTCTGCCGTGCTGCATCTCTGCGCATGGCAAAACGTCAGGTGCAGCTTGCCGTCCACCATCTTAGCAACTGGGCAGACAGCTGTGGATTCCGTTTTGCCACTGCCAAGACACAGGTGGTCCATTTCTGTAGAAGACATTGCATCTTTTGTTCTCCTGAGGTGCTTTTGTACGTCTCTGTTTTGCCTGTTTCTAATACTGTCAAGTTTCTAGGCCTCTTGTTTGATAGTAAACTCACTTGGAGGAGTCATATTCAGTCCCAAAAGTCTTGCTGTGTAAGGGACTGGAATCTTTTGAAAACTTTGAGTTTTCGTGATTGTGTTGCTGACACAGTCACCCTTCTTTGGCTGTATCGTGCACTGATCCATAGCTAACTAGACTATGGCAGTGTCGTTTATGCTTCTGCTAGGCCGTCTCTACTAAAACCATTAGCGAGTGTTCACTATGCTGGTATTCGTGTTGCGGCTGGGGCTTTTTGCACAAGCCCGGTGTTCATTCAACTGCATACGCCTTTGTGACTGGTGCTTCTCAGTACCTTTTTGGACTTCATCCATCTTGCGGTATTTTAACTGCAGAGCTTTTTGCTATTTTCAAAGCTCTGTGTTTTATCAGTATGCCTTGTGTGCTCCTATTCTATGAGTGCCTTGACAGCCATTCAATCTGCCTCCATAGCTCATCCGCTTCTTTTCATGATCCGGGAGAAGCTGGCGAGGGCTGTGCGGATTGTTGTTCACGTCGTCTTCCTGTTGGTTCCAGGGCATGTAGGCATCCCTGGCATTGAAGCAACAGATATGGCTACTAAGGAGGCATGCAGCCTTCCACCCTGTGATCCTCGTGCCGCTGTGTGCAATGTGCTGTATGCAGTCCTTGGCCTTGTATGGCATGCTTGGCAGCGGGAGTGGACTTCTCTCCTACTGTCCAACAAGTTACGGGCCATCTCTGACTTGCCTGTTTGTTGCTCGCCCTGTTGTTTCTTTTACCCGCAGGGAAGATGTACTTTCTCACCTTTGCATCGGACACACTTGTCTGACACACAACTACCTGCTTCGTTGCAAACCCTCTCCTGAGTGTGATGTGTGTGTCACTTCCTTGACTGTCCGGCACATTCTGGTGGAGTGTCGCAGGTATGACCTGGCTCGTCGCACTTTTAATGTTCCTGACGACCTACGGCAAATGCTGTGTGATGGGGGCACGACTGTGAGTGGCATATTCCCATTTTTACATGCGACAGGTCTTTTTAATGTGTTGTGATTGGTTATTTTGTTCTTGTGTTGTTGCTCCATAGGAGTATTTTATTCTGTTTTTTTATTGTCTTTTTACCTCCAGTTGAGGTTTTTAACCTTTTTTTTACTTTGGTTTTTGCCACCTGTGGAGGATTTATTTGGCTTTCGATTCTGCTTTCTGTGGAGGTTTTTTTTTTTTTTTTTTTTTTTTTTTTTTTTTTTTTGCCCCCTGCAAAGCTTTTTAATGTGTTTTTATTATTCAAATTCTTGTGGGCGCTAATGACCTCGCTGTCAAGCACCAATAATTCCATTCTCTCACCTACTCCATTATTATAAATATTTATGACAACCACAAATTTTTATCAATGTAACAACTGTTTTGATAAAACCTTAAGTTTACCGAAACTAAAAACATATTTTTATACTTATCTTTACTTTCGCAGAAACACTACTTCAGACATACATTACTGCTAGAGCAATGAATTATCGTAACGAGGTATAAGAGCGCGAAACTGTGAAGAGAAAATGTAGTGGATAATATTTCACCATAAATATCATTTCACTCCTACTAAACATACTCAATGGTAGACACTTATCTATATCCACCATTGAGCTAAAACCTCTGTCACACTTGTCAAATTTTCGCCTTCAACTATATTTGACAATAAAATTTGAAGACAAAATACTTCCACCAAATTTTTCCTTCCAACAAATTTTATCAAATAATCTTGAATGTGTTTGAAAATGTGTCGCACACTCAAATTTTTAACTGGGATAATCTAATTTAAATTAATATTTTTAAAAAATTGTTGTTGTGAGATATTGCTTTTGTTTTTCCATGCAGTCCATTGCAGGAAGAAATGTATGGAATGTTGTTATTTATTTTTGCGTCTTTACTAAATTCAAATTATTTTATCAGACATGTTTACTGCACAATGAAATTTAATGCATCTGAGTTTGTCATATTATGTATTTCTATTCACTTAAAATAGCATTCATGCCCAGACAGCTTCTAAATACATTAATTATCTTCATAACCTATTTCGTTTCCAGCAATTGTTCGTTATTTTAAAGTTTCGTAACGTCCATTTTTGTCGTGCACAGTTCTGATTGGCTGAGACCATCAAACATCAAAGAAATTTTAATGTTCAAATGTTTAATGGAAACCGAAGCCATCCAACTTTCTCAGGTAAATATTGCGCCATTTATGACATTTCGTTGACGTCATAACTGTCTTAACTTTATTTGACCAAACTTATTGGAAGCAGTTTGACAGAAAAAATTTTATAGTGTGACAGGGGCTTAAGATTACTCATACCGACCCTAGTTAGCAGTTCACTTGCAGCAAAGGAAATAAATTGCAGCTGTAAATCATGCCTGTGATACTTCCAAACCAGTTCACAGATAGCATCTATGTAAGAAAGGTACCGAAGAAGTCGCGAGAGTGGCATTATCTCACAGTCACTACTACTTTCGTTAACTTTCACATGTTGTGATTGCGAAATGTTCATACCTGTGGAATTTTCACAAGTAGCAATTTCACAGCCCATCTCTAAATACCGTATTTGCTAGTTGTCAAGAACCTTATAACAAAGCACAGAAGATGAGTAAAGTTGGCAGTGTTAACAAATACTGTGCGAATGTTTAGTGCGGAATTATTACATTCCACAAAAAAAATTACAAAATGGTATTCCCGATACTTATACGAGACCTACCTTGTCAACAAAAATTATGTGAACATTGTACGCAGCATAACTTTTAACAAGTTCACAATCCATTTTCAGTGGGTTTTTGCAGGAAATTCAGAGGATTTATTTAGAAAACGATTACTTATTATTAACAAAAAATTACTTACTATTAAAGTTGCATTTCATGGTTCCCGCAACATTTGTGTAGAAGAAAAATAGATGATGTAACATGGTAAGTATTGATTCTCCAGAGCCATGTGCCCAGTGCCGGACTTCTGCCTAGGTGAACAAGGCACTAACCTCGGGGAGGGCTCTGGCCAGGGGACAAACTCTTTCTTTTATTTTATTTATCAAAAATAATCAAATAGGAAAGTACAAATATACAACAGTAATTAAATTAATAGAGGACACAGGACAAGACAGCGCTATTTATTATTACACTAGCCGAAATTGGATCATTTTACTGACCCGTGTATAAAAGTATATTTGGTATTTTGTTATTATATGTCTAGGTCTGCTTGTCTTGCCTATTTTCTAAATTAAAAAACGTTAATCAAAATAAAATAAAATAGGTTATTTTGTTAAATTACCAAAAAGGGGGCCCGGACTCTGTAATTGCCTAGGGGTCCTGGGTCTCTAAGTCCGGCCCTGCATGTGCTGCTGCCGACTAAGAAAGTAGTGCCAGTGTTGTTTTGCTAAGTATCCCTCTGCCTCAGCTGTTTGTTATGCCAATTTTGTTTCAGAAAATATTAATTTTTCTGATGCAGCAGGAACTGCACAATCCAAAATGCGCATTTGCAGAAACTATTTTTAAATTTTTATAGTAAATTAAAATGTTTGAAAGTAAAATGTATCTAAAGCAGTGTTTTACACATGTACTAAGTAATTTCAATTAATATCTTTTAACTACAATAATTTGCCACATACATATTGGTTACAAGGTATACAGCAGTGAGAGAGTGAGTGTATTACTGAAGTCCATATGTAATTTAATGAGGTAAACATGTAGAAGTAGAAAGAGGCTGGTTGGAGGTGAGTTTCTTTCTTATCATTATTTATTTCATCTTTATTTTTTCTTCTATAGCATGCTTTCCTATTAACTGTAAATTTTAGCCTACACGATTGCCAGTTATATTTTTTAACTTCATTGTACCTTTTCAGTAGTGCTGTTTTCGTTATTTTGTTCAATTTTAATGTTACAAGTTTATTCATGTATGAATCACTCACAAAAAGTGTTTGTATCCTGACAGAAGCAAATATTTAGTACCTTACCTGCGTTATTCTCTGTGACACATGACAATAAGTTACACTTTGACTGTTGCTGCAACATGCTTAAAAAGGCAGCTACGCTAAAGTTCGGCCTGTTATAGTCATTTTGCTAAAAATTCATAGCTACTTTGTTTTATATTGGACTTATATTCATTACAAATGTGTACACTTGGCTGAAATTAAATAACTCTAAACTCGTGTCTGAATGCACTTTGCTTTTTTTTTTAAATAGTTTTGCTCACGGGAAAGTAAAACACAACTCTACTTGTACTAAGGGATTTTAGATAACTTGACTTATTTATCGTATACGCTCAAGAAGTGACAATCGGCATGAACTTGACAAACTATGATTGAATGACATTTTTAAAAATATGTGGCTTTATTATTTTTTACACACTCCAGTTATTATATTTAAACTAAAACTTCGACCGAAAGTTGTGATTCTAAGATACCGTAACACAAACACACTGACATAAATTTAGGCTACAGAAACACTTCCTAATTGTACTCAAAATAATAAAATCTAAATATGTTGGAGATAAGTGTGCATAAATAAATATCACTATGATGTTAGACACAAAAGTGGATAAGGCTACAGAATTAACTTCGGCCTCATGTTATTACATGTAACAAATATAACAAAAAATAAATAAACTATGTACGAAGTTAGTACATCTTATCTGAGACTGATGAAATTCAAATTCCAACAATTTACATTATTTAGAATGTGATATTGGTCGAAAATACACCTAACAAATTACATGCTTCAAGNAGAATTTAAATATCTGGGGGAATGGATTAGTTGGAATGCAGCAGAACGCAAGGCAATAGAATCCAGAAAAAATAAGATGGATTTGGCCTTCCAATTGACAAGAGAGACATAAAACAAGAAATCTCTTTCATGGGGGTCCAAAATTAAACATTACAAAACAGTGGTCAAGCCAGAAGCATTGTATGCAGCAGAAACTCTAACCTTGAATCGCATAGGTCAGTTGGAACAATTAGAAATAAAAGAAAGAAAAATTTTAAGAAAGATCATAGGAACAAAATTTCAGGACAATAATATAGTATACGTCAAGAATGAAACGCTATACAAGAAAATTGAAAAACTCTCAGATACTATGCGCAAAAGGAGACTAAAGTTTTACGGACATCTTCTCAGAATGAATTCTAATAGATTAACTAAACAAATTTTTGATTTCTTCCGTAACCGCAAAACGAAGCCTAATTGGTTCACAGAAATTGAAAAAGACCTAAGAGAATTAAAAATTACAGAAAAGTCATTACTTGATAGAACAGTACAGATAAAATTTAAAGACGAAGGGATAAGGTTCCAAGAAAAATCTAAAATAAGGTTGAAACCCATCATCTCAGATGAGGAGAGAAGAAGAAGATCTAAAAAAATGAAGAAGTACTGGGTGCAAAGGAAGGAGCAACACTCAAAGAAATGACTGTTTCATCGTACCCCAAAGAGGGTGAAACGAATATAATAATAATAATATTAGTGATGGCCCGATACCCGATATCCGGTTTCGGATATCGGTAATGGCTATTCTAACCTCAACCTAAAGTATTTTCTCTCCTCTGCTGCAATTTAATTTTCTAAACCCTTAACATCAGGGTGTGGCAATGCGACCAAAGAGAACATTAATTTGAAATGTTGATAAGCAATTAACAACAAACTCTACTTAGAAAAAAACCGTAAGAATTTGAGATGGCCACGGCAATTTTACTGGCAAAAGCAATATTTCCTTACGGTAAAAACATATTAGTATGTACATGCCCATCAGTGTTATTCACTTCAAGGATTACGTTTTTATTTTTTGTACAGCAGTCTTACGTTCGACGTACGTTTCTCAAAAGTAAACAAAATGATCGTGGCTAGCACCAACTAGCAAACACCAAAATTGTCCTAAAAATAAATATTGTAGAAAACGACTTAAAAAAAGAACAACCTGTGACTCAATGGTATTTGAATATTGGTTTTGTGCTTAAATTGTAGTTTACTGGTACACGTAAATTAAATTTAAGTATGTTTTTGTTTTTACGTAAGATTTACAAATATCAGAAGCAAGCCTCTTCTACTAGCGCTGCGCAGCGACAAGTGTAGTAGTATGTTCAGTAATGTTACACAGGTTGGCAATTCTTCAGATTTCATTATTTACAAATGCCGCCTGAAAAGCTATTTTCATTGTTTACTTGTAATATTTAGTGGTAAATGTTGGAACGTTACAAAAGTTTAACCATTTTTCAGAAAATAAATTACGTTCACTGTTTTGCTGCCAGGATCATCATCGCAATGATAGTTCTTTACATGTAAATGTTTTAGTGAGAGTTGATTGCGTGAATCACCACTACTGATTACAAACATGCAATGGCACCAAAAAGCGACATTTGGTTGCATTTCAGCGTTAAAGCCAATGATAAAACGAAAGCTGTATGCCTCCATTGCTCTAAAAAAGTGGGTCGCGGTGGCAAAACGTCTCGGGAATTCAACACTACCAATCTTAGAAAACACATGTTCCAAAATCATTTCTATGAAATGAATAATTCCTGCCAGCCTTCATCTAGTGCACACTGTTCAACTTCAAGTAATAACGTTACACAGGATTCAGATCAACCTAAAAAAAAATTAAAACAGTACAATTTAAAAACATTTTCAGAAAAGTTTGCAAGTTGGAACAGATCAGATCCTAGATCTATAGAAACAGACAGAGCATTAGCCAAGATGATATGCACTGACATGCAGCCTGCTTCGATAGTGGAGGATGAAGGTCTTAAATCTTTCGTTCAAATTCTTCAACCGAAATATCTGCTGCCTACAAGGAAAGACGTAATGGGTAAACAACTTCCTGAACTTGCAGAAAATGTCAAAATCAAACTGAACGAAATTTTACAAACTGCTGATGAATTAGCAGTTACCACAGATTTGTGGACATCTGGAGCTGGAGGTGATTTCATCAGTATAACAACGCATTTCATAGACAGCAATTGGACCTTTTATTCCCTATCATTGGAAGTAATGCCTTTTTGTGGAGCAAGTCACACAGGAGAACTAATTGCTGAAAACATTTCTATGGCGTTTGCTGAGTGGGAAATAGGTGGGAAAGTTAAAGTTATCATCTCTGACAGTGCTGCAAATATGAAGAGTGCAATCACTCAGCTACCTAATGTGTCTCACATTCCTTGTGTTCAACACAGGCTTCAGTTGGTGGTGAAAGAGGGTTGTCTTAATCAGCCGAGTGTTTCTAAACTTGTGGCAAATGTTAAACGTATTGTGTCTCATTTTCACATGTCGGTGGCCTCCACCAAGTTATTGAGAGAAGCTCAAGTAAAGTATGGATTACCCCAACATGCTCTAATAAAAGAAGAGGTAACAAGATGGGATTCATGCTATAACATGCTGGAGAGATTGGTTGAGCAGCAAGAAGCTGTTCAAAACATCACTCGCAAGATTTCTGGACACTCGCTGAAAATATTGTGGAACTGTTACGGATATTTAAAGATGCAACGATGGCTCTTAGCAAGAAAACTGTCTATTATAAACAGTTTGCAATGTGGTCTGCAAAAGCAGAAGTCAAGGAAAGATACTACTCTTAAAACCACTACTTGTGACATGCATTTTGCATTTGAAAGAAGATTTTTGGATATGAAAGCTAATATTGAGCAGTATGCTGCAGCAACTATATTGGACCCTCGTTATAAGAACAGGTAAGCTTATGGAATATGACTATAGCAAAGTTACCTATTGTGTGTGTTTTGTTTAATGCTATAGCTATAGTTTCACTGAAAACTGCAAATTACTTAACAGTGACATTATAGAATAGATCTACAGTATATTACAAATACATTTTGCTCCAGGGTTTTCAAGAATTCCGGATCAGCACAAGACAAGAGGCTGCAGCATGGATACATGAGCAGCTTGGAACAGATGTCACCAAAGAAGAAACAAAAGTAGAAACACCTCGGCCACTGACTGAAGAATCAGTATTGCAGCAGATATGTGCTGAAATAATTCAGAGGTCAAATGCATCCCACACCAAAACTGATTCACCAAATGAACTGACTCAGTACTTGGCTGAGCTTACTATTTCTCCTTTTGATGATCCTTTGACCTTCTGGAGAGAAAATTTATCTTTTCTCTAAAACTGCTTGCCCAAAAGAAACTGGGCATTCCCTCTGTTTCTGTTGCTTCAGAGGTTATTTAGCACTTCTAATGGAATTTGCACCAAGAAACGAAATCGCCTCTCATCACAAAATATTCCGATATTAAAATGTTTACATCAAAACTTAAGTTTAATATCCTAAAGCACTGTTAACAGCTTTGTATTTTTTCCCCCTCAAATTGTTTATAATTTGAAACAGAAGAGACGGTGGTATGTTAACTGTGACATTTTTGAAGTTTAATGACCTACATGTATGTAGCCTACATAGTATCAAGACAAATTGTTAACTAAGTTTTCATAATGATTTCTAGTTTTGTAAAGGACAGGAAGTCAAGTACTTGCGGAGTAGTGCCTGTCTACAAGTACTACTCAGTCAGTACTTGAATTCCTGTCCTTTTACATATTTCTTGTATACTAGCAACCTACTTGCAACCTTAACTTAGTTTTGTAATATGTTATAGTAATATAATGTTAAACTATTTATTTTGCTGCTTTGATGTACCAGGCATAAAGTAAATCTCACTTAACAGCAAACAAAACTTTTCCAGGCTGCAGTTTTCTCTCATCCACTTTAGTGACAAATGTCTGCTTACAGCGTGATAAATGAAAATATTGGTTTACAGGTATCGGATTGGTAAAATCCTAAGTATGGGAACCTGCATCGGTATCTGGTTTTTTCAGTATCGGGCCATCACTAAAATATATGTGTATATTTGTGTGCACATTCTGTAGGCGATTCATACAGGAAAATTTTATTACATCACAAATATATATATTTATATATATATATATATTGCTGCACACAACAGTTAAACACATGTTATCAGGCCACTACAATAATGAAATATATTAATAACGCACCGAAAACAGCACTGCACGGAAAATAGTATAATAAATAGTTTCATTAGTTTGTTATATAAACAAGGTTTAAAGGAATAAAACATGAAACGTATACATTCTCTCGTGAAATCCACTGGAATCTTCTTGCGAGGCATTTGGCAGAGTACTGCCTCATTAAAAATTCATGTGAGTTGAAACTGATAAAAGTATAAAGTAGCAATGCCAAAATATTTTTAAAAACTTATTATATTACTGGAAATGCAATATTTTTGTCAACTTTTGACGGAAATCTTAAATTTGCTAATTTATTTTGTGAGCACTATTTTTAGCAAGTGTTGCCAACGTGAACACATACACAAATATGTTACAAACCATCTGATCGCAGGCACTGCAAGTGGAGTAATTTGTTGCGACACTGTTACAAAGTTGGTGGTTCTGTCTGTGAGTAAATGGCATTGGTAAATGGAACACAGTATACCTAGCTGCAGAAAGTGGGACATGAGAATACACACTGGCACATCGGACTACCCAGACGCGGTGTTGCACATCTGCGGTGGCCGGCACGTGTCAATCACTGAGCGCATCATGTGAACTGTTAATTCACGATCTCAGCATCATATATTACATATTTGTAGTATTTGGGTGCATCATTTTAGTTTTATCAAAGTTATTACCTCACTTAAAAAAAATGTTTCCGATGCACGCACATAATTTACGCACCCTCAACTTTCAACTTAAAATATGGTATAAAATTTGCGTAAAATATGCAGAAATATACGGTACTTAACAGGACACCACAAATTGTTGATGCAGTTTCATTCAAGAAATTTAGTTTTTTCCTGGAAATATATACACGGGTTTATACAGTATTTTTAATTTTTCTGAAATAGTCTTTGAATTGTACTTTTACTTTCTTCCACTCATATTGTTTCAAATGTAAAAAAAAAAAAAAATCAAACAGTCACATGAAAATCCATTTTTGATGCAAACTTCCGTGCCTCTCATTCTTTCATTTCTCGCATTAACATCAAGTTCAGGTAAAAAAAAAAGCAAGAGGATAAATGAGACAAGAAAGGGCAGATTGCAGGAATTCTTTGTGGACTGACGTAAGGGGAGGAGTGACAACTGTTCTTCAACAGTTGCTGCCTTGCCAGCCACCTATACGCACAAGGCAGCCGCCACCGGCCTGACGCACATAAGGCAGCCGCTTGTGTTGCTTAGTTTCTTACTCAGCAAGAATATAATCAAAGCATCTTTTATAAATTAACTGAATTTTACATACACTTAGAGGAAATTTTACTTTGAATTACACAGTGTGCAGAATTTCAAATTAACCGTACTCCAAGTGTGAAAAATCCCATTCTTATGTTCAGGGACTTACGAAAACTTCTATTTACGGGGAATTTTTAATTAACCAAGTTTGAATTAGCAGTGTTTTACTATAGTACAGCTCGAGAAGAGAATTGCAACCATTTGTGGCCATAATAAATGCAACAAACTTATTTTTCTACCCATTTCCCTCAAATTTTCTATTTTTTCAACTAACGTTGTTACGGTTTCAATTGGGTCGCTATTCCCGGGGTCATAGAATCGAGAGTTGACTGCAATTAAATGTGTTTTTTTTAACTTACCGCTACGCAATGAAGTACATTTACTGGGCTGCCACCTACCAGTTAAATATAAATTAGGGTACTTAAATGTGCATAAAATGAATTTTTAGGGCTCCCAGAAATAAAGTTGGGAATTTTTAAGGGCAAAATTGATAAACTCATTGGAATATCCTACATGTAAACCTTGTATCCCCCTTAGCTTTGACTGCAAGCCTCTTAGGGTTATATTCTGTACCATATAAGAAGGCCACTTTTTGACAGCTCGGCGAAAGTAGCGCCACTGTTTACATCTGACTACGTATCCTTCCGCCATCAGCTGGTCCGTCACGTCGGGGCTGTATTTTTTATCAACACGCTGTCAGCTAATCCACTTCTCATTGTACTGTAATGCTAAACAAATTTTAAGATATTTTAAGACTGACATCTGTCTAAAAATATAAGTAGGTTATAAAAGTAAAAATATAAAATGTTAGATATTTGATAACTCTTTTTTAATTTGTCCGAGATAGTGAATTTGGGTTAAAATTTGCGAGACGGTCTGTTGTATCTATTATTACACTTTGGACGTTATAGCTAATATATTTGAGTTGGAAATATGGGACTTGGAGTAACGTTAGAATTGCTTAAAAACTATTCACGCGTGTGTACGGAATCAAGGAGATGGGTTTGAACTATTACCGGACGGATATAAATGACTTGTACTCCAAATCGTTGTACATGAAATATATGTTACTTTAAAAATTATGCAGAGCTCGTGGAAAAATATAACTATTGGCATATGTTTGTAAATTCGTTATATATCGCACAGGAGACAGGTTTATTTCTGGCTGGTAATAGCTCGCAGAATATCCGATAGATAGCGCGCAGCACGTCACGACGAAGTTTTGAGTAACTCTCTTTATGGTCAAGAGATAGCGTATTTTTTAAAGTTGATAATTCTTATGTTACGGGCTGGAAATATATTTAAAATTCGTGTCGTTTCGTCAAATTATTAGAAAAAATAATTCAACAATATTATGCAATATTTCTGTATGCTTTTGGAATTAATATCATGGACGTGTTGAAAGCAAGGTTTGAGATGGATGATACGACGTGAAAAAGCTTTCTGAAGTTAGCACAACTTCAGAAAACTTTTCCACATCGTATCATTCTATTGTACATTTCATTTTGATCACCTAAACATAACAACATTATCACTAAGTTTAGTTTTTAACAATAACAACCATTGTTTTGTGACCTCGTAAAATAAAATGTATTAATTAATCTACAAACTCTTTCTTATACGCGTATTTTCTTCTTTTCTGATGCGCATCTGGACTGCACTCAGAATAGCCAACGTAATTTTAACTTTTGTTCGTTCGTGCATCAGCTGATACAGGATTTTGTAAATGGCGCTTTGTTTGTTTTGTATAAGTCAAGTTGCCACTCACTGACTGTCAGAAAGTGGCCTTCTTATACGGTATGGACCATAACAGTGGTTGCTTCCATGGTGTTTCCAGACTGCGGTAGAGAGAATTTACTTATTTATAAATATTTATATTTATCATTGAATTTCTAAATCTCATTGAACTTACTTTTCTAAAATTTGGATTTATTTAGAAGAATGGTCACTCTCCCCAGTGGAAAAAAATATTTTGTCTAGTGTTGTAAGTGAAAATAATTTTTCCAATAAATAGATTTTTCACTAATTTTTTTCAACACCCAGTCCTGGCGATAAACTGTAAAAACCAAAAATTAAATTCATTAAAGATGTAGTTATTCCAAAATGGAGAGGATGAAATTAAATGTTACTAGTTCCCTTTTCCACCAAGATTTTTTCAACGTTATTGTGTTATTTCACAACAATGCAAATAATGTAAATAAATACAAAATAGCATTTTGAAGAGCTACGTTATCAAACAGTTGATAACATTTTACAGTAATAAGTCAGTTAACATAAAATTTTACAAAGGTATTATAAAAAAATATCTGGCCTCTTTTCTCACTGAATCTTAGAACTTGACTCAGTGTAGCATTTTTGCCCAGTGCTTGCAATTCTTTATTAGTACAATCTCAGTTCTCTGCAGTATTTATATATAGCTATTTACAAATTTGAATTAAATGTTGGAGTTTGATTTTTATTTGAAAAAGATTGTGTAATCCAAATTAGGTGTAAAATACACCACAATCAATAGGTTTTTAATAGTAACTTGCATTTTACAGCTGTTTTTTCATCGAAATGTTTTTCATCAGAACACTTTCAGTTTTATTAGGTAATTTATTCAGCAAATTATCAGCTTTTTTTTATGAACAGGGTGCTTGAGCAATCACAGTTTCTTCACTTGATGGGCTTCAAATACATATCTAATATTTTTTAAGCCTTCATTTGTTCATTTGCTTCTTGCAAGAACCTACAATTGAAAAATGTTAAAGCAAGACATTGTATCCAAATAAAAAAGAAAATACACTGCTTTATTGGCATAGACAGTGGAACCATGCCATATGGGTTATAGTGACACATTCGCTTTAGCAATAATTTTTTAATACAAAGTTGTATTCCATATTAAATTCAGGGTTAATATATTTGTTCAAAAGAGTGCCTGTTTGCGTTCTAGCATGCTATGATGATAGTATCATCAGCCTTTCTATTAGCTGAAACATGTGTAAACGTTAACATGCAAACAATTTGCATAGATGGTCAAAAGTATGCCAACATTCCCTTCCCCTGTACTTACAAGAAAAAGGGTAAGAAATGTCATATCTCTTCCTTTCCCTTGAATACAGTACTTCCTTTTCTTCCTGGATTGGCTGCTGATTTTCACAGGCAGAGTTGTGCCAGGGAAAGGGAAGGTTGCAAACTGTAAGGTGGGTGCCCACAAGCAAAAGGGAGCTGGAGATAAGACTGCAGAAATAGCAAGGTAATTTTATGCTTAGCAGTCAGTTCAGTGTTGTAAGCTATTGAAGTAATCTACAATGTCAGTGTAACCTATTCCATCGTTTTTCAGGGTACGGACAAATATTTAAATACACGTGGGCATTAAGTGGGTGTAGACCTGACATGTATATAAATCAGAAATTAAAAACTAACCTTTAAATTTTTGGTTGGACATACTGATTGGCCTACATTAGTTAATGTGTTAAATCTAAGTAATAGAAGAAGGTACAAATAAGAATTTTTAAAAGCATTCACAATTATAACTGCAGGATGTCTACCGGTCACAGAAGTTACAGAAATTATGAGTGGCTCATGGTAGTCACAAGAGAGTCGTGATAATTATGACAGCAACGTGGATTTTTTTATGAATGCAGCATTTTAGTATTGCAGCAAGTGTTTCACTTTAACTCCTTGTCTGCCTATCAGAGACAGATAGAAATGACTACACTAACATTGGACCAGTAATAAAAACGACAAGAGAACTCAATACCATATTTACTTTTGTATGATGCGCATAATCTGAGTCAGTATGGTAGTTCGCTTCCTGTTGTCCTCTGCAATTTTATATTGGCATGGTGTGGCATGGGCAATGTCCCTGATCCCTTTGAGCCTCCACGTTGATTGCTTACCCCATGTGCTGAGCCACACTACCGCCCAATCCCTCTACGTCAGCTCCATCATCCACTTACAGGCCGAGAGAGGTCTGTTACTACCTGGTTGTATGCAATCCTGTGCTGCATACACGCCTGTCGGGAGGCTTGGTTGCATTCTGCACCTTTGACCAAACCTCAAGCAGGAGTACTGATTGAGCATACCGCTCTCCTCCATTGTTCCCCCATCTCTCACCCTTCCAGGCCATACAGGTATAAATAGGGACTCTCACAGGCCCCTCTTGGCAGTTTATTTCAACCTGCTTCGCATTTGAGACCGTCCACCATGCTTTGTTCATCAGTTCATCTCTCGAGATGCATCCAAGTTTATGTATACGGATTCCGTACCGCCATGCTGGCACATCTGCACCAGACATCTATAGTCCATTCATGATTACTTCCAACTTTTCCAAAGCCCTGCTAAAGTTCTACTTTCACCTAATTCCTCTGCATCATGCAAACTAAGATTAACCAAATCTAGAAAATTATATCAAAGGGACTACGCACTGCATTTGTGCATTCTCAGTTTAATTGTATTTTGCATAAGAACTATTTCATACAATGAATTGCCCAATGCACGTATTATTTCCCTTGTTTTATTCCTATTAATTATTAATAAAATATTACAAATTGTAGATAAGATATGATTAAATGTTAAATTTAACCAAAAATAAGATACTTTTAGGTTAACTGTAATATAAAACATTTATGATATGACATATTTAGGAAGCAACCAAATACATCATCCATGGTGTGATTGTTCAAAGGTTTGATTCAAAAAGTGTGAAGAAACTGCGAATAGATTCTAGCCATTTGCTTGACAACAGGGATTAACCTTCACCCCGCTATTTCCTATGCAAGTATTGTACTCTTGTGGCTATACCTTGCTCTTCAGGGGATCTGGGCATAAGCTGGGATATATGTGGTTTTTGAATAAACTTAATTGTTCACCCTACATCCTTCCCAACAATCAGCTACCCTCTCAGACTCAGGCACGGTCTGAAAACTACAGCCCTTCATGCTCACACATAGTGCACATTGGGAACCGCTGTCTATCTCAGTCTGGGCATCTGGCTACCAGTGATAACGTCGCTTCTCTTAGCACCTCTGGGTATGAGAGTAAACCTCACTACAAAACCTACTTGAAAGAGACTTGGTTACCAGCAATAATGCTGCTTCTCTGGGCTCTCCAAGGATTAGGCAAAGTGAAGTTTCCCACTTCCCTTTGGGGACATATACCTCCCAAATTGGAAACGTTCCCTGTCTCAGATGAGGTCTGGCTACCAGTAATAACGCTGTTTCTCTGATCGTCACTGAGATGGCGAGCAGGGTTTGCCGCCATTGGAAAGTAGACCTATCCTGGGCACCGGTGCCAGAAAGAAGCTGCGGCGATCTGGAAGGACTGCTTCTACCCTTCACAGTCTAGGCAACCTTGCTTTTCCACATGAGCTCACCTAAATATCAGTGTTCACCTTGCCAAGTGCTCCATCATGGAGCAAGGAGGGCAAAGGATGAGAGGATGGCTGTTCCGCAGGCTCAACAATCTGTGGGGTGGAGAGCAGACTACCAAAGGGTATATACTCACTTGCGAGAGGCAGTCACTTGCCTATGATCTGGCAGTACCACTGCACCCACCACCTGGCAAGCACCTACCAGAACCAGTAGCTTGAGTTCTACCCCAGCTTACCAGCCAGGTTGCTTTGTAGTCCTCTGAGCTATTTCATCACTGCTGCCAACCCTGGGGTGTCTCAGTCGAAAAGGGGTTGGGAGACCTTTGGAGCACCTGAGATAAGCACCGTTATGTCTACTTAAAGGAGTTGGAAAACACCCCATGGTGCCCATTTTCGAAATAGCAGACAACAGACCAGCAACTACTCCTACTAGAAATAAGAATAACACCTTGGGTGGGGTGAACCATTGCACAGTACTGAACTGCTCCAGAAATGGCCAATGTCACATAGTGTGTGCACACTGCAGGTTCGATTTTCACTGAGGAGGATAGGGAGCTAGATGTACTAGAGTACAGTTGCAGCTACTGTTGAGCTTCTTTATCAATGTTAGGTGATTCAGTACTGTTTCTTACTGTTTATGAAAGAAAACCACACATTGTTTACTAATGAAATGTAAATACTTATGAGGTAGTTGTTTTCCCGTAAAAGTATTACTCAGAAATGTAAATATGAATGCTGATTAACAGCAAAATTAGCCTAAAACTGGGCCACAAATCTGCCTGACGGTACAATCTGTTAAATGTTTGCTAAAAAAAATAAGATGTTATTTGTTATTCATTTATGAAACAGTTTTTTTTACGGGTAGATTTGTTATGGTTAAAGTTATTCCTCAGAACTGCATATATGAACACAAGTTCCTGTCTAAATTATTATAAATACAAGCTCGTAAATTGGCCTAAGATGCAGTGGCTGATGCGACATTTTGTTAGAAAAATAAGGCTTTTCATAGAGACACGTTTTTTTATAAGGCACGAAATCACAAAATTTTCTTGAAATTTGCTTTATTTATTTGAAGTTGCAAAATAAGTAAACACTTCGCAAAAAAAAAAAAATGTCTGTAAGATTAACATGTGAAGAAGTAAAAACTTTGTTGGTTCAAGCAATTTATTGCAATAGTTTTGTTTTTTATCAATTGCCCGTCGGAAAGACATTCAGTAGTATTGTATGAGATGCAAAAACTTAAAATGGCATTTGTTTAGGTTATCTGAAAATGTGTTGATTTAAACTTGGAAGTTTTTTATACAGCCAAATAAGTTACCAAGTGAGAATTTTACATTTGTCAAAATGTTAACATTGCAGTGTGCAAGTATTACAATACAAATATAAAGAGCATACGTGTGCATTAAACACACAAATGCCAACAGCGCAGCACATAAGATGAACAATTGCTTTGGCGCATCTGAACGTTTCGCAGACCTCAATAGCATCGAAGGAGAATACCGAAATTTAAGTATGAATAGGTTTATTTCAACCCAACTAGCTTTTATTGCTGATAACATGAGTAACAATAAAGTTATTTAGTATAATCTTTTTTATCTTCTAATGACCTACAAATTATGTACAGCAAGCCATATAAATAAATTTAAGCAGTTTTCATATGTTTTTGCAGTCAAATTGTTAAGCCGATGCAAAATGTTTTACTTCTATCATTTGCAGAATAGTTATTTTTATGGTTTCGTTTTTAAAGTAAATTTATATTCTGCGTGGGAATTATGCTGGCAATGCATGCCATTGCCTTTCACATTCATGTTGCATCTCTTTTACATGCACACACACATATATATAGTGTATACATTAACTGAATAAAATTATTTTTTAATTGAACTGGCAAATTTTAGGCATTAAAATAACATATTTACATAAAATCAAACACTTCAATTTAATATTTTTCTGAACAAAAATTAATTGTATAGGTACTTTTATCTTTTGTGATATTGTATTGCATTTTAAAAATGCCAGAAATTTTAGAAAAAGTAGCAAAAAAATATCGAAATTATTTTATTAAAACTGGGAAATCATGGAAGCATTTTCACAGAAAACACTAGTGTTTATTTATTCATGAATGAAACAATATTTTGAAAGGTAGGAGTGTTCTGTTAAAATTATTCCTTAGAACTGCAAATTATTAACACAGATTACCTTTGAAAAACTATTATTACAAAATAAATTTTTTTTTTCTGCAATAAAATGGCTTGAGCCTAGGGAACTCTTTGTTAGGCTCGGCTCAAACTAAAAATCCCAGGCTCGCAAACCTCTAAGCAGCAACATGTTTAAGTCCTAGAAACAAATCTTTTCTCCTAAGAAAATAATGTATTTAAGGGCCCACTTACCTGGTGCAGTTTTCCACTTTTGAGGTTGAGAAGCATGGGAACGATAAGAGTTACGCTGCCACACAAATAAAATGCCCCAGTCCCATTATGCGCAGGGCTGTAATCTGGTGTACAGTGTTCTCATCACTGTTTGTGTACCTGTGGGACTTTCAGTGGTGTCTGTCATTTTATTTGTGGAAAGTCTGTGGCAAGGGTCAGTGCAGAGCCCTTAAGTATTTTTGTGTGTATCTGACACTTATATATTTTGAGATATAGCACATTGGGTTCATGTTTAAAGTTTCGTGGAAAAACTTAATTAATGCTCAACTGTATTTTGCTTAACTTTTTTTAAATAAAATTTCCTACACATGCTTGTAGGTATGTATGTTCACATACTCATTGCTTAGCTACATTATAAGCTGTTCGCTGTAAACTGAGCACTTTTGAAAGCCCTGCTTAAGATCTAATTGTATGCATGTTGTGTATTCTTCCGCCTTACGTAAAATTAACATTGGTATGGTCCTCATCACTTAATTCATGCGTCGGTCGAGTGAAACTCTGAAATTATTAGAAAAATAAACATTTTACAAATCTGCTAATTTTCACACATAGATACANTAAAGTTTCGTGGAAAAACTTAATTAATGCTCAACTGTATTTTGCTTAACTTTTTTTAAATAAAATTTCCTACACAGGCTTGTAGGTATGTATGTTCACATACTCATTGCTTAGCTACATTATAAGCTGTTCGCTGTAAACTGAGCACTTTTGAAAGCCCTGCTTAAGATCTAATTGTATGCATGTTGTGTATTCTTCCGCCTTACGTAAAATTAACATTGGTATGGGCCTCATCACTTAATTCATGCATCGGTCGAGTGAAACTCTGAAATTATTAGAAAAATAAACATTTTACAAATCTGCTAATTTTCACACATAGATACATNTCGGTCGAGTGAAACTCTGAAATTATTAGAAAAATAAACATTTTACAAATCTGCTAATTTTCACACATAGATACATTTTAAAAAAAAAACCGAAAACGAAAGAAATAATTTGATGTTAAGACATGGGACTGCTTTCTCTCAATCGTTACCAACTTTACTGGATGCATGTCACTCAGGGCACCCGTTAGATATATGCAGGTAGGATCAGTAATTTTTTTCTTAAAGGTTTATTTCAAAAGTGCTCAGTTTATCGTGAACAGCATTTAGAAGGGTTGATGCATGGTTGTACTTGTGAATAAGTTTTGTTACACCTATTATAACGTGTTTTTCAGCTGTACAAGAAAGGAATGCGTATGCACTTGGTGTCTGGAGACGTGTTAGGATGAAACTTGAGGGTAGAGATCCAGACCCTGGGAGACGAGCCACAATTCAAGAGCAGGTTGGTGGTGTACAGACATGCTGTTTAGTAAATAGCATGTACTATTTACTAGAGTGTGCTGATTCACAAAATGTATGCAGATGTGCCGAATCACCGAAGTGCCGATTCTGTAATACTGATCCACCGATTTGCTGCCAATGTGTGAATAAGCTTCTTGCTTATATTTAAGTTAAATTAAGGTTACTATTATATTCAAACAATGCTATTGGTGAAGTGCAGCACAATTAAAAGCAATTTTTAACCTATTTCAGTTTACAGTATCCAAAAAAATAATAGAATAATGCAACAAACCATGTTATTGTTGACAGTCAAGTAATAGGCTTGAAACAAAAATGGTGTATTGTTATATANAGAATAATGCAACAAACCATGTTATTGTTGACAGTCAAGTAATAGGCTTGAAACAAAAATGGTGTATTGTTATATAATTGTTATATATATGCATTGGCTCTGCAATAAACAGGAATGTTACTTGCAAAATATGTACTCTTAAACCAAATTTTTTTCAAATAACAAAATATAGACTAATTAATGTATGTGCTTGGGTAATTTCCCACGATTTTGGTTGGTATAAAAATATTTGGTTACGAACAGGAAGATTTAAAATTAATGCATGTCACAGGATAAATTTTTAACATGAAAATGTTACAAATGAACTCGTAAATACAACAGAACCTTTTTATAATGAATCTGAAGGGAACACTTTACATGTTCACTATATAGGGTAGCTTCAGGTTTACACTTGCCTTGAAATACATAATATAGAAAACTGATATATATTGCATTTCATTTAAGTACACTAAAATTTGACAGACAATGTGACCAACCTACACACTATGTAAACAGTAAATTTGCTAGTTTCCAAAGTATTGTATCAGCTGATGATTTGTTGTGGGATGTATGTTGTTATGTTGGCGATATTGATCATCATCATGGAAGAAAATAGTGCTTATAACTGAAGGTTGTAATTCAAAATTTAAATTATACTTACAATTTATGTGGTTTAAATTATGTTCTCAAAGTGATATACACTTTTTTTTCCTTTTATCTAATCTGTTAAAAAATATGTTTAGCGATTATGGTGCAGCATACGGACAGTTACAGTCAGTGAAATGTTTCCACTATCGTGTTTTCTTCTTTTGGTGAATTCAATACTTTACAGGTTATAATAATTTGGATGTTACTTCTGTATGAACAAAATTTTCTACTGGTCCATTAAAACAATACACATGTAATTCAAAATTATATCATCTCATAATAAGTGCTGCAAAACAATGCCGTCTCATGAAAGACATCAAACTAAAGTGTCTTCCAACCCCATCCATCCGCAATAAAATAAACAGAGCCCCAGCAGTATGACTTGGTCATTACAAAAATTAAGTAAGCTGGAATGGTAACCTACACTGATCATTGCATTTGTTTACACTTTTGTTTTCCTCATTGATAGAACAGGTGTGGCGTAAAGAGACAGGTAGAAATGACTACAGTAACATTTGTAACGTTGGACGCTACAGTTACACTGCTGTACGTTAAGTTGCCACTGCTAGCTCAGAGGTGGAACACGAGACTCAGTAAAATGGACGCCGATTCATTAAGAAATAAGTTCAAGTTCCAGAGTATTTTGTTCTATACTTTATTTATTATTTAGTGACACAGTTCACATACGAAGTTCCGGTATGCAGAGTACGAAACGGTTCACAGATAACCATACAAGTGCATCACAGCGCCACAGTCGTTTACTTAATTATTATGTTCTGAAAAACTGGCCCGAAGAAATAATAAATGCGACGACCTCCCACACCGGCGGAGAAATAAAATAGCAAAGTCTAGTTGCAGATGTGGGGGTTATCATCACGCCTGACGCAGCCTAGGCGAGCATTGTAAGACGACTGACTTTGCCACCTGCTTGAAGGGCGACTGCCTTCCAACTGACCTGCACTGACCTACCCTCAAGGGCGACTGACCTGAAGCACTACACTTGAAGGGCAACAGGCACACGTGTATTTGTGCTGCTTATCACCCCCCCTCTTCTAAGATAAGGGCACGGCATCCGGCATCTGCCAGCAGCATCATCTAAACTGCGTTGTAGGAACCAAGACTGCGCCGTCAACATACAGATAAACGAACTTCTCGTATAAAATTTGTACGACGCAGCCTGAAAGTTTCTAAATAATGCTGACGCTTCACAAAAACTGAAAACGACGACGTTCGAAATGAACTGTAAACAGATGCCTGATAAACGTAAAATAGCACACGTCTGCCGGATAAACAAACTATCANTCATCACGCCCGACGCAGCCTAGGCGAGCATTGTAAGACGACTGACTTCGCCACCTGCTTGAAGGGCGACTGCCTTCCAACTGACCTGAAGCACTACACTTGAAGGGCGACAGGCACACGTGTATTTGTGCTGCTTATCACCCCCCTCTTCTAAGATAAGGGCACGGCATCCGGCATCTGCCAGCAGCATCATCTAAACTGCGTTGTAGGAACCAAGACTGCGCCGTCAACATACAGATAAACGAACTTCTCGTATAAAATTTGTACAACGCAGCCTGAAAGTTTCTAAATAATGCTGACGCTTCACAAAAACTGAAAACGACGACGTTCGAAATGAACTGTAAACAGATGCCTGATAAACGTAAAATAGCACACGTCTGCCGGATAAACAAACTATCACGCGGAACGAACCACCACGGCTTTAATTTCAAATACCCAATAAAAATATTACGAAGCTAGGAAAAACAAACAAAAAATGAAACACGTGTCCCGAAAATTCAGAATACTGCGTCATTACACATTGGACCAGTAATAAAAATGACAAGAGAACTCAATACCATATTTACTTATGTATGATGCGCGGAATCTGAGTCAGTATGGTATTTCACTTCCTGTTGTCCTCTGCAATTTTATATTGGCATGGTGAACTTATATCAAATATGTATACCAGATTTACATACATAGAGTACTTTATAATATTAATAACCTTTGGGAAATCATTTTATAACTAAAACATAATAGAATATTAATATAAACCTAAGTAAAAACTGAAATTTATTGGTACCNTGGTGAACTTATATCAAATGTGTATACCAGATTTACATACATAGAGTACTTTATAATATTAATAACCTGTGGGAAATCATTTTATAACTAAAACATAATAGAATATTAATATAAACCTAAGTAAAAACTGAAATTTATTGGTACNGTGGGAAATCATTTTATAACTAAAACATAATAGAATATTAATATAAACCTAAGTAAAAACTGAAATTTATTGGTACCTAGATGGATATAAAGATAGATGCAATCTGCATGAAATTTGCTAGGAGCATGATGGTGATAATGGGGAGGAAAAGAATTTGAAATGAAGTTGTACAAGAGTAAGTACAGATATGTACAGGTGCTGGCAGAGATCATGGAAGAGGCAAGAATGGGGTGGTATGTGCAGGTCAAGAGGATGGGAAGTGAGAGGTTGACAAGAAGGATGTTAAAACTGAAGTACAATGGAAAGGCTGCAATGAAGACCAAAGAAGAGAAGGGAGAAGCAAGTGATTGAGGTAGTGAGGAGGAGAGGCGAAGACTGAGAAACAGTGAGAGGGAGAGTTGTGGAGAGACAGAGGAAGATGAAGCCACAGGCTGGAAACAGCTAAGGATAAAGATGAGTTCGATATTTATTAGCAAACTCTGGAATGACATGGTTTGTACTTATCTCAGCTGGCACACTGTGAATTGACATCTGTGTGTCACTGTAAAGAAGAAAATATGCAGCTGGCAAGTATGTTGTGTTTACCCTTGTTGTTTTCCTCCATCTGATAACAGATTTGCCTATTTACTTTCTTGACACTTTCTGAACAGTGATAGACCCCGTGAGGTAACAGGTAAAGAATACCACCACAGTCAACCTGTGCTCATCGTAAAAGGCATATAATCTTAATGCATTCAGGATCTGAAATTTTTCAAGTCATTGTCTCGTTTATCTCTCATAGTCTTTTTCTGTAATTTTTCTCCTTTGTTTCACCAAGGGGTTTATTCTAAATTTCTTGAAATGTAGCTCCCAATCGTGAAATAACGATTTTGGTAATATCCTATGTTTGGTTTTTTAAGTTAAAGATTGTGTCATTGCAGGTTACTGGATTTATTTTTATTTTTTTTTATCTCCAAAAATGACACTTATTTTTAAATATTTTTTCTACAGAGCATGCAAATGGTGTTGGTAACAAATGGCTATGACTATAGGCTTGTATAAGGAAAATAAGGGGGAATAGTCAAATATAATTTTGTAAAGGGTAATGTAGATTATTTTGTACTAGTGAAGTAACTAAGGCTGTTTGGTATAGCGAGGCACTCTTTGTATATTAATTCGAAGTTGTATAATGATATTTTTCAGCTGTGGCGTTTAGTTTGTTTTGCTGTGCAAATAGGAAAAAGGGTCTATTTAGCGCCACAGTGGCGGTAGGTAATTAGGTCGACGGTGGCACGACACATCAGGCGAGCAGACTGCGCCAATCAGGAGTGATCTCGTTCGTCGATGTGGGTGCCCGGCACCATGATGTGGGCAACATAAATCACTGGGACACTGGATGGGAAGGTTGTGTCGAGGTGGTCCGGTAAAATCTTTTAATGTAAAGTAAGTGGGCTGTAAAATT
>NQII01000100.1:232195-253936 GCA_002778355.1 Clitarchus hookeri | reverse complement strand
TTGAACCAACCCTTGGACTTTTAACCTCAAGATATTTAATCATGTAAATTATTAAGACCTGCACGAGGTGACATCGAGGTCTTTTAGCTGGAAGCTCGGCTTAAGCTAGTACGGTATGTGTTTGCATGACCGGACATAACTTTCATCAGCTCAGTTTAAAGTAATGCAGTAACTTGGTGCATGACTTGGTAAGTGCCTCGTAGTAAAAGTCGGCCGTGAATCAAAGTGAAGCGTTTCCTGTAACAAGTGTGACATGAACAAAGAAAAAAATTAATTAACCTAAAAAAAACTTAATTTCTGGTCTTCGCCATTTCTTTAAAATTTGTAACATATTTACAAACATTTAATTATTGCAGCAGTGTTTAGTGTGTGTATTTTGTCACAGCTGGCAAGCAAAGTAGACTTGACACTAGAACAACTTGCTCTTCTGTAGAAAATAATCTCATGTACTATGGTAGATCCCCTTCGTCCACGAGTGCAAATATTGGTGACACATGAAAATAAAAATTACAAGGTATCGTCATTTTGATACTAGGGGGAGGTATCGATACCAATGAAGTATCGAAAGGAAAGGAATGAGTAACAAAGTAGCTGTATCAAAACAAATATATATATATATATATCAGTGTCGTATTGATACTTATTTAGAATCCCTATACATAACTTGTCTGCAGACAAAATTGATCAGTTTCATGAGTGCGGCATACTGTAATTTTTAGCGTACATTAATTCATGTTCAGTGTTTTGTTCATTTAAAATAACGTGATTGCAAAGAACATAAAGTACAATACACAAACTCTTTGATCAAATGTTTAAATAATTTGGGAAATTGATGTGGTGTAGTGTCTTTTGAGGCAGCATTAGAGAAAAGAGTAGCTGAACAGGGATGTGTAGGAGTGAGATGCCATTTGCCATTCACACTGGGGATGGGGGGTTCGTCTTGTCTGACAAAGATATCCCACTGACACGAATGTGAGTCACAACTGAAGGGGGGAAGTGCTCGACAGTTGCCGGGTATTGGGAAACAGAGGGGTGTGGGGAGAGAAGGCTGGCGTGGGAATGATTCTCTTGTGAAGACCACAGCAAGGAAATTTTATTTTAAAACTGCTCCTCTTTTTTTTTCCCCCTGCTTACAGACTGTTTTATTCATGTTTTCACGTCCAAAGACTAGTTTTTTCCGTTTTCTATATCAATTTCTGTGAATTATTACACCATAAATGTGACAGTGTCACTGCTGAAGTCTCATAGAAGCAATGCATGCGGAAAGACAGTACACCAGTTAAGTCGAGAGGCTGTGTAATGTGTGATATGCATGCCACTACCGCCCTTATCACTCCCACTCATCTTGGTCTTGGATATGTCTTGGTTTGAAGCACCCTTAACCACAGACGCATGACAGTGTTTTGTGCGCTCCATTTCATTTATGTTTTTTATAACAAACAAGATGTTCCCTAAGCAAAAATGTATTGACCAAAAAATTGTTTCTTTTTTTAATTCAAATAATTTTAAGACAAAAATTTTGGCCCTGATTTTGAATTATCTACGTTTTACTATATTGCCTATCACTGTTGCTATGTGCGTAGCATTTAGCAAGTTATGCTCTGATAATGGCACGCGGCGCATGGGGAGGAGAAAGGTCAGCGTATCACCACTTACTTTCACGTGTTTATAATCATGCGCTTTGGACATGTTCCAGCCAAATGTTTTAAAGTAGTTTTATTTTTACAGCTGTGGCCTATCAATTGACAATAGCGACACCACTTCTAGCACGTCATTGCTGTGTGCTAACAAACATATTCTTAATAACTTTTAATAGATACTAATTGCATTTTGGCTTTTTTTCCCCTCTGATGGTTTCCAAGAATGTTGTCATAACAACGCTGTACTCGTTAAATCCATGCTCACAATGTCGTACTGGATGACACAATTATAGCCGTCTGCCAGGCAACATAGTGGTGGCGGGTTGCGAGAGGCACCCCCACTGCCTGAAGACTGACCGCACTCACTCTGCACCCGGTGCAGGGGTCCGCGCATAGCAATATTTTACTCTAATTTTTGTATGTGCTATTTTTAGTAAAATGATGAAAGTTTTGTGTCCTCTGAGTGAAGAAGGTAACACTAAGCTATGTTGCGTTAGTGGTACCAGAGTGATTAATGCTTTAGTTTTAAGATCAAGGCAAAAAATAATTGCTCAATCAGTTAACTGTGGCGAAAAACATGTTCCGATTGTAAGTAGTTAGTGCAATCTTTAGTTTTATAGGGAGGTTTAAACATGTATGTATCTAGCATTTTATTTTGCATCAAAATTCAAAATTGTGTTCAAAGAATAAATTTCTCACTAATGTCAATAAAAATATATGATTATATTTTATTTCTTATGAAATAAAGTTTGTAATAAAATATTATTTCCTTGTCGAAAATTTAACTATAAATGAAATTTTCATCTACGTTTTTATGGATACATAAGTGGCTACTCTCACCGAAAATAGGTATTGGGGAATAAATGCATTCTTTGCATCAATATGAACATCTGTTTTCTGTGGCATAGTCAATAACACGCCATCTTATGGACTGAGGAGTTCTGGCTTCAAATTCAGGATAAGGCACGGACTTAGGTGTAAGTTTAGTTTACCTAATATGGAAGCAGCTACTTCCCCTTCCTGACAAATATACCAACGAAATGGTGAATGTGTAATATGACATGAAATCTGTTTCAGTTCGGCTAGTAATGGCATCAATGGACACAACTATAAAGATGTTGACATTTGCAAATTCTAGTGATGGGTCGAGTCTCGAAAAATTGACTGTAGTCAACTAAGATCGACTCGTCACTTGAGTCAAGTTTTTTTACAGCAGACATTGAGCTACTGAATGTGCAAGTTGTGCCACTGTGTTTTTAGTTTATCAAAAACAAATATTCGCACCTAACACTCACTCTTCGTGTCTCATGAATCAATAATTTTACGTTGCTAAATCGCTAAAATTGCACTGAAATGAAAACAACTCTGCTACATGCCTTGGCACTTGGTTGACATTTGTGATGTTCGGCTGTAATAAAATCCGGTGGGCATTATATTCATGACTTCAGCCATTTTGCCTCCTAGCGAAGCGCTTCCTCTTTGCCCCATGCTGGGCGACATCGATTACGTACAAACATAGGACGTACTGTATTTAAATATGAAGAGCCTTTGCCTCATGGCATGTCACACCTTCAGCAGAAATATGCATAACAGTAAACTTGTCATTACTTTTCTCATCTAAATACTTTTTAAAAATGTGTTTAGAAAAAAAAAGAACAACTATTAGGTAACAAAAACTTGAAATGTGGACTGCTTGTCTGCACACTCGGGGACATGCTAACGGATCAGCCTGAAAGCCACCCTCCCACTCCAATTATCTTTTTTTCTATCAGCATCACGAGGCTGACATACCATTCCTACCATAGTCATTCAATCGGCGGTGAGAGGAAAAAAGTAGGGCTGTGAATCACTTACCAAGCAAAGAATTATTCTTATTGGTAGAATCTAGTCCCAAACGTTTTTCTTGGTAAACTGTGAATATAAGAGGAGGAGGAAGTTATAAGGGGTGGCCATTATACCCATGTACATAGGTGCACATTTACATTTATGGTGCACACTCAATTTTAACTCAAAAATGTTGTATTTAACTCGACTTGACTCAGCAAAAATTTTGTATTTAACTCGACTTGACTCAGCTCGAGTTTTGTACAACTCGGCTAGACTCGAAGCTGTAAAAATCAAACTCGCCCATCACTAGCAATTTCATTTATATTTTCTTTTTATTTAATTTTTAACGTACATTACTCTTAGTTTCCCCTGTTTTTCTTGTATTGCTTATCAGAATCAGTAGGCTTAGGTATTGGAAAGTGCTTAATCAATAAAAGTTTTGGCACACTGCTTTAAATAAAAAATGTACTACCTCAAATTGTGCATTATTTTCCATTTCCTGGCTTGTTCCAATTGGGCTGAATAAACCCTGTTTTCTGCTAGAACGGTTGAAGATGTAGACTTGTAACTGATCAACGTGGTAAAAAACACCCTCCCATTAAAATACTATCCATTTCATGCAGTTGTAGAATTATTTTCATTTGTAACATTTCTGTTGTGATATTTCGTTGGTGTAACCAGGATTTAATTTAAAGATTGAGTTGATCAGGTAGGGGGGTTGGACACTCATTTATCAGTCTGGCTCTGTCTAACATATTCAGAATGTAATGTGCGACTTAGCAGTATGTAGTTTTAAATTTTGCAAGAAAAAATGTATAAAAAAATTGCAAAATAATAAAGAGAAGTCAGTCACAAGGGGATGGGGGATAGGAGCCAAGGTATCAACCAGCACCACATGACGTAACTAGAACACCATGTTAGATGTTTATGACCTTGACCCCATGTCTGTGACCTTGAATTACCTTGAACCCAAAAAAATTCCTAAATTCCAAAAAAAAAAATTACAAAAATCCAAAAAACAAATTCTAAAAATCTACATTCATATAACATTACACCACCCTCCTCTCATGACCACCACTCATGCCCTCACATCCGATTATAAAAAATTGACGGAAAAGTTTAAAAATCAAGATGTGTACATATAGCTTTACCACCCCACCCTCCCCCTGCTCATCCTTAACAATACTCCCCATCTCCACCCACCTACCCAATCATAAAAAATCAACAAAAATCGCAAAAATTCACATGTAACATTACCCCACACCAATCATAAAAAATATTAAAAAACTGCAAAAAAATTTAAAAAATTAATTTTAATGAATGAGAACGTATAAAGTTACCCCCTNCTACACCCTAACCAGTGTCGCCCGTCCCTTACTTATCCACCTCCCAATCAAGAAAAATCACAAATACTAATTTTAAAAAATCTAGGAAAAAATTACATTGATTCTGACTACTATGTTGGTTGTCAGTAGTAGGAAAAGACCGGTTCTAGCACACCTGACTGCAGCGCCATGTCGGCCATCTTGGATGATGTCACATGGAAATCACCGGCTCTGTCGTTCATTGTCAGCAGCGGCCATCTTGTATTTCCCTTTTTTCCTCTGGAATTTCCCTTATTTCCCTCTGAATTTCCCTTTTTCCCTCGTGCTCTATTATTCCACCTCGGCACTTCATGCTCTTGCATTCTCATTAGTTTTCTCAATCTCTTTCATTCTGTTAGTTTTCTCATGCTCTTGCATTCCGATTATTTTTCTCATCATCCTACATTCTGATGTTTTTTTTTCTCACGCTCTGTCATTCCTTCCTGCCTCTCTCCCATCCATTATATCCCTTGGGGATTTTATCATATTCCTACCGGTGTCCTTTATTTTCTCTTTTGTGTTTTTTTTNTCCCATCCATTATATCCCTTGGGGATTTTATCATATTCCTACCGGTGTCCTTTATTTTCTCTTTTGTGTTTTTTTTATCTCATACCTTCCTGTCTCTCTCGTCCGTTGTATCCCTTGGGGATTTCTCACATTCCTTCTGGTCACCTTTGTTTTCATCCTTTCCTTTCTTTCGCTTGTTGAGTCATCCATCGTGGATATTGCCTCATTACTGTCATCTGCTGTAGNGTTTTCATCCTTTCCTTTCTTTCGCTTGTTGAGTCATCCATCGTGGATATTGCCTCATTACTGTCATCTGCTGTAGGTGGCCATCTTTGATTCCCGCATCTGCCACCAGTGTGTGCTAAGCCATCTTTAATTCCCGCTCCTGCCGTCAATCAGCTTCTCTAGGCGGCCATCTTTGATTTACGCTCCCACCACTAGAGTGTTTGAAGTTCTACAGTTCGCGACTAGAAGCGCTGCTATCGGCGGTGTATTTTTGTGCATGTGTGTTGTTTCACTCATTGCCTGCAAGGGTGCGCTAGCATTGGGAGTTGTAGTTCAAACGGTGACAGCCATTACCGCTAGGAATTTTTTTAGTCTGTAGGTGTTTCACTTTTGCTTTCATTTTTTAGTTTACTTGTGGTGAAAGTACATTGTTACAGAGGAAAACTTTCAATTCTCACTAAGACAAGACTTATATATAATGAAGAATAACTCAAAACTATCCCGCAACATTTTCTTTTTTTTTACATCAGTGGAAAATTATCTGCAGCTCATGCATCAGCAGAATCGCCAATTTAGTTAATATCTGAAAATTCTGCAAAACCTGATTTGAATCGGCACAGCTCTAGTTACAGGCAGCAAACACAACAGGGACAAAATGTTATCGATTTCAAAATAAGTGTTAAAATATGTTCTATACTGTGGCGAAACCCGGTTTTAAATACGTTTTTAATCTGAAAATAAATTGTGACGAAATACGCATAAATTCAAGATAGCAGGGACCGCTCCACCTTAAGGGTACCGTCCAGGCTCTTTTAACTTCCTGACCTAACTTGATGGCACATTCCTGCCAGCAGCTCACATTATGATGTCAGTGTTAATGATGTTTGTAGTTCACCATTATAGCTTCAATTTTTTATTTTGCACATCAGTATCATTTCACCATGAATGATGATGATGATTGTTTATTCTAAGCATTCACTATTAGAATTATCTGTAGCTGTGTTCCCATTTAATGGGCAACATGCAAATTTCGCCAATATTGTTGAAAATGATACAAACACATTTGTATATGTCTATGAAAATAAAAATTTGCCTTTTTTTTTTTTTTNGCCAATATTGTTGAAAATGATACAAACACATTTGTATATGTCTATGAAAATAAAAATTTGCCTTTTTTTTTTTTTTTTGCATAAAAATTGGTTTTGACAAAGGTATTTTAGTATTAAAACAGTAACTTTCGCCGCCACTGCCACGTGAATGCGGAACGCTCTCTCATTGCTTTGAAGTCACCAGTCATACGCGGGTGGGCGGCTCTGGCACTTTGCAAACACGCAGCACTAAAGTGGAAGGCAATTTTGTGAAAGCGCAGTCAAACAATCTGCCACGAGTAGATACCAATATGCTACTTGATTACTTAAATTCCCATTGTTTTGTGTAACTTGAAATAAGAGGTGTAAAATTACAAAGGTAAGAACGTGATCTTCAAAGCGACTGTAGGCCTACATCACATGTTAAAACTTATTTGTTTGTACGTGTTATTGATTTACGTATTATTATTATTATTATTATCATCTGTGTTTATGTTTGCAATTGCTAAGATCCAAAGTAGGAAATTAAAATATGGAATAGGTATTACATTCACAAGAATAACAGAATTGTAATGATGGCGACTGCAGTGAGCGTACTGTGTTGTCGCGCGCCATGCTTGATGTGTGATAAATTAACTACATTATTTAGAAATGAAACGTAATATTGTGTTGAGAAAGAAGGTTACAAATATTTCCGGATTCTAAACCACGTTTCAGTATTCATAAAAAACTTGTTTAGCTTTATAAATGTCAGATAACGAGCAGTATGGTGACAGTAGGCCTAAAGCTAAAGCTACCCGACACCGTACGACTTCTTGAGCAGCTGTGGGTCGGTGGTGGGCAGAATGCTGCGCTGCTGGCCGGCAAACCTGTATTTCCACGTTCCACCTCGTTTATAATCACTATATTGAGGCCTCAAATATAGTGTTTAGAAACTAAAAAATTATTTTAAAAATAACTTGCTTATCTTATTGTTTCTTATGTTTTGTGTACCTAACATACCTTTTATTATTCTGTACACATAAGCTGAAAATATAGAAATGATATTTTGAGAAACACTTAATACCTGGGATGAAATTAAATACAGCGAAGAAAATCCGTAATAAAAGCTGAAGAATTTGTTTTTATTCTCAAAAGCTGTTTTTGTTGTGTTTATTTAATGGAAAGGGTTATAAAATTACCACAACTTACTTGCGTAAAATGCGAAGGCTAATTAGTGTCAATTTTGTGGGCCTAGTCTTGTAATTTTTTGTAACGTCCATCTCAGTAACTTAGAAAAAAAGAGAAAGGCAAATATGAAAGTAATATCATCCTTGATAAACATTTCTAAAAACATGCATTTTAGTTTTTTGAAATTAAAATTAAGTTGCTATTTAACTTAAATTGTTAGGCTTATGCAAGCTAACTAGAGAAAAATCAGCACAACTTAAATTTGTTAGAAATTGCTGTCTTTAAAAAATACTCTATAATATGAACCCAATTTTTTGCAATGAGCCACACCCAAATAATGTTATGTTTGATTTACATGGCTTAACATCGTAACATATTATTTAGGCATACAATGTGAATATAGCCTAAATATGATATATGTGCTCTTGAAACGAATGTTAGAAGTTATATTAAATTAATAAAATAAAAAAATATATATATNTAGGCATACAATGTGAATATAGCCTAAATATGATATATGTGCTCTTGAAACGAATGTTAGAAGTTATATTAAATTAAAAAAAAAATAAAAATATATATATACACACACACACACACACACACCAAATCCTATCTGTTAGGCCTAACTTGGAATGTATAAACACACAAAATGTACAATTTACATCCTGTGGCTAAATTTTTGTAAACTTATTTATATGTCTTTATTATTATGAAATATGTTAACATATTTTTTTATGCTCACGTCTATATCACACACAAATTGGTAAACACATTGTGGTGTGTATTAAACAATACCATAGTGCCGTAATGTAGGTTAGGTCAGGTGTAAATAGTAGACATTCAGAAGTCCAGTGTTAAAACTACCTACATAAGGGAAACATAAACATATTAAATATAATTATGTACATCAACATGGTCTTCGCAAACAAAAAGAACTGATTTTGATGAAACACCTTCAATGTCTCGCCTAACTGCGTTAAACCACGTCTTCCTGTTTGTTTCATTGTTTGTAACTAACAAATATTTTATCAGGGGTTTTGCGAGATGTACTAGTACACTGTGTACAATAAACCATTTCAATGATTTTGGTATACTTGACTGTTTATTTTCTCTTTTCATTACTTCAAACATTTTCTATTTAACCAAATACGCATCACCGCTGAAGTCTAACTTGTGACGTCACGGAGTGAGCAGGCGCGACAGACGCGTTTTGGCAAGCGTTTCAAACGTAAAACTTTCATTCAATCATAACTTTTTCAAAACTAATTTTTAAATCGTGATATTTTGTAAATATATTTCTAACACACAAATGAATGAAAACCAAATGCCAGCAAAAAATGTGCATGTTGCCCATTGCCAGTGTAGAAAAACTAATTTAAAAAGACCAATTTGTTTTGGTAACATGGATTCGGGTTTGATACTCAAGAATATTTTATGCTATGAATTTGTATTAGGCTATAAAATAGGATTTGACCAATCTCTAATTATAACCTTAATCACTTTATCAACATATACATCCCTAAATATCACCCTGTGCATTTCCAACAGTTACATTAAATCAATCAAAAAACAAAATACATTATACCCTTTGCAGCTGCAAAATAGTATCCCAACAAGTTGAATGTCGGACATTACACTGCACTACAATAAATGATCATGATGGAAACCAACTCTCACAACGAAGGAACTAAGCACATTGAACCTTGAAGGCCTCATGATTGAATCACAGTTTCAGAAAAATGCAAAATGCTACATGAAATGTTGTTGCATAGACCTAAGTAGTGCATGAAAATGTTGGGCCAGATAACAGTGAAATTCATGTATGTTGCTAGCTTGCTGCATTTTTCAGTATCATAATGAGGTGAAGGCTGAAAATAAGACTGAATTTGGATGATGGATCTAAACACACAAGTTAGAAAACACAAATTATGAAACATACTCCTTTACATTTGCACCTGATCATGATTGCCCATGCTACCACTGTCAGTGATAATCATTGCAGATGGTAAGCATGTTTTACAACCATGATGTACCTTGTGAAAGCAACTTCCATCTGTAGTTACATATGGATACCCTGATGGTTCCTGAAGAAGTGGCCCCATCATGTACCTAACATTGTGATGACCGTAGCCATTAATGCATTCTGGTGACTGCACATATGCAAGAAATGTCTGAGAGAAGAAAACAGAATTGCAGTTTGAGTAATGCATCCGATGAACCTGTTCAAAGGCCATTGCCATGCCAACACCATTGTCCACTCACTGGTCTGAAATGTGCACAAAGTGCACCAGTGCATGTCAAATGGTACATTATATTGTAGTTTCTACCTTTTTGTTTGGTTTTTTTTGTGTGTACTAATACAGTGTTCTGCACCCTGCATTATTGCTCTCTCATTTTACGTGTATAGTGCATGTGTGTCACATTTTATTGGGCACATTGAAATATTACCAGTTAAACTGTTCAACAACCCTGTACAAAAATTTAATTGTGGGCTTTCTGAAGTAATCAGTAGGTAATTTAATCACAGTAGGTAATAGAACTACTACTACTACTAATGTAATTTTCATATTTTCTTGTTTTTGCATGGCCTTTATCTTGTTAATGTTGACCTTGATATGGATGCTGTTGTATTTTTTCCAGGTTGACTTCATAATTCGAGAAGCAATAAGCCTGGATAATTTAGCTTTATTGTACGAAGGCTGGACGCCATGGGTATGAAACATATGATTGGTAGAAATGGATCAGTTACTCGGATCTGAGCCTGTTGATCTGAGCAGAGAGATCTCGGTGCTAACAAAGCGTCCAGGAGAAGAAGAAGATAACACTCCGTGCACGGGCGTTCAAAAGAAAATAAATGCTAGAACGGTGCAAGTTTGCAGCAGAAAGCTTACTTGCCGAATCAGCATAACGCATAATTTGCAAATGGCTGCTTATTTTTCAGCTATGATCAATCATTATAGGTCTTCCTTAAGTAATGTGGTGTTCTGAAATAATAAGTACCACAGCTTTGACAGAAAACATCCTTCCTCTTGATTTTTAGGAAGTCATATATATATTTTTTTTTTTAAACCAAAATTTTATTAATTATGTGTAAATTTAGTAGCTGGTATGCAGAACGAGATGTTTGTAAGGTGTGAAGGAAGCAAAAGGTTTTAAGTTTATTAAGTTCAGATTAAATTAATTTGTACATCAAAATAGAAGTTGAATGTACTTGTGTTGTATTGCAAAATAACATTTCTTCAGGTGGTGGTAATTAATTTGTGGATGGTGGGAAAAAAAAAGTGCGCTGGTTTCAGCATTGGTAAAGTGAGTCACATTGATTTTTTTACCATGTACAAACCACTATATTTTCCTCATAAATGTGTGATTAAATTATTAACATTCTACACAGGACAATGCTTAAATTACTCTCTTTTATTTTTTTCACACAAATAAAATTAAAGGTTTAACATTATCAGTATTCTGAGCGGTGAGTATTGTCATTTAAAAAAAGTTCATCATCTTTAATTAACGTTGTTTGCTTTGATTTTATTAAAGAAGTAAAATTAATTTTGTATTTGACTGGATTTTACAGTACCCATCAAAAGTTTGACCATTAGTAAATTTGTTAAAATTCTTTCCTGCTTTAAAACTTTAGGTGCAATCTATGTTATATAATTTTCTAAGATTGTTACTGTCAAAACACACATAAGCACAATGAAATGATTGAAATCATAATACACATGTGAAAATAATCTATCAACAACACCAACAAGTGTTCGTATGATTCCTTATTTTCTAAGTGATTCCACACTATTTTCTTATTTCTGTTATTGATTTATGTTCTATATTATGTTAAGTTAAAGTTTTCATTCACATCTTACATGGTCCTAAACTTTTGATGTGTACTGTAGGAAAGAAATTTTGGTTTTGTAATTTCCTTGTAATGTTTAGGTCAGAAATTTAATGTTGGCCTTATTATATATGTATACTTTTTTAGTATACAATTAATTTCATTCCATGACTTTGCCAGTGGTAACTTAAAGCAAGAGTATTTCCATTCTTTACACTGTCTTAAATGTAAACTTTTTGTTTCATTATTGCTTAATAGGTTTCAGATTTAAATGTGGTAACTTTGTATGCTCATGAAATAATTTTTTCTTTGGATGCTTTTATTAATTTTTTAAAAGAATTAGTGAGTCATACTTTTCTATTTTTAACTTGGTTAAAGTATGCTTTAATCATATTGACAATAGAAGTTCTAAATGAAAGGTTTTTTAAAAGGACTAGCTATTGGATCTTCGAAATTACTTTTCATTTGTAATGAGTATCATTTGACTATAGGCTCTTTGCGGTAAAATGAGCACTTTCGAAAGCCCTGCTCAAAATCTACTTGTATGTACATTGTGTATTCTTCTGCCTTATGTAAAATAACATTGCCATGGGTCTCATCACTTTATTCATGTATTGGTCAGGTGAAACTGTGTAATAATTAGAAAAGTAAATATATTACAAATCTGCTAATTATTACACTTAGATGCATTAAGAAAACAGAAAGTGAAAGAAATAATTTAAGTTAACACTTTTTATTTGACGTTAATATATGGGACTACTTTCCATTCATCATTACCAACTTTATTGGGCTCATATCGCCCAGTGCGCCCGTTAAAATATATGCAGGCAGGGGCAGCGACTCGTTTCTGAGTTTGATTTCAAAACTGCTCATTTTGTCGTGAACTTCCTTTACTTGTGAATCCAGAAGCAAAAAAATTAATCATTTCAGACATTTCATTGTTGACACTTAGTAAAACACAAGTTAGAAGTTGTATTGACTGTGTGTTATGGTTACCAATTTTTCAGAATGAAAAACCTCCATTTTATGAAGTAATAAAAATGTCAAATAGTGAAACTCTTATCGGTGAAGATAACATACAATTACATATTTTTATTCTGGTTTACATTACACAGTAATTGAATGTAAATATACGTATGTGAAATTCTTTTAATTTGTATTATAGACAGTGACTTAATTTTGGGGGTTACATTGACAAAGTATAATACAGTATCCCTTCTGCAGCGAACCTGTTGTTATTTTTAAGAAATCCGTGTAAATTGATCTTACATACTCTGCTCTCAATCTCCAAACTAAGCAAATATTGTGTTGTTTCAAGTGAATCTTAGTGAAACAAAAAAGTTAAGTGGGTCATTGAGAGATTAGTCGTGTTAAAGTTGTCACTTAACACTTAATTATTCACATTGTTCACTTTATCTTTCTCACTAAACAATCATTAAAGTCTGGACGGTGTGTAGGGGGGGTTGTTGCACTGTTAGATCCAAAATTATTCATGTCCGTATACTTATTCATGGTTATTGACAATAGAGAACTTTTTTTTTTTTCATTGAGAAATTTACCTTTATGTAACCTAGGTTTGGTTACTTCTTGAATTGTTCATCTTCCTTCTTCGCTTCTGGTTTTGGAATCTGGTAAATTGTAATCTTGAAACACTTTGTCAGATTTTTTAATGTGCTGTAAATAAGTATATTAGCACATTTTGGAGCCCCAGCAAAATTGTAGTGATAATTTGTGGGCATCCTGTGTTTTAAATCATTCTGATGGAACCCAGATAAGTTTTGTTGTTAAAGATCTGATGGCAGTAGTGAGATGGGACTACTAGAAGAGAGGTACTGAATTTTTCTACTTTTTCTTCTCTTGTGGCACTTTATTTGGAAGAACTTTTGTGCCCCTTATGTTTAGTTTTGGGTTACATAGTGCACTTTTGTTGTCAGATGTGTAATGAAGCATTCTCTGGCTGATGTCAAGGGTTCTCAAAACTGTTGATGGACTTCAATTTTATTTTATCTTTAGAGCAGGTAATAAGTCAAAGCTCTGAAAGATATACTTTAATGTTGTTTTATATAGTCTTGTTTCTTTCTGTCTTACTTTATGCTGTTCAGTAAGAAAGATTTTTATTTATTTTGGCCATCCAGTGCTTCGGACATGTCAAAAAGAAATTCTGCCTTTCAGTATGAAAATGGGCATTAGATTTTTTGACATTTCCCGTGAGCTCATGAGTTAAGTTTCACGTATTTTGCAGGTTTTTTTTTGTAGGTTTTATTTCTGCAAAACTGACTTTCAAGAATTTTTGTGTTTGCTTTTTCCTCTGCTACTAATATAATGTTCTAAAATTTTTACCCCACATTGTTTGCTTACTTTGTTCACATCTTGTCAGTTTTTGGAATAAGCCTAATAGTGACATCATCTTGTATATTAGTATAATAGTTTGTGTCTAGTAATTTCATTTGCAATGCCCAGAATTGACTGCTTCTCGTCAGTATTAGTGTGAAGAGTGAGTGAAGAGATTTAGGCTGTTCTTAACAGTAAGGTCTTGAGAGTCGATGAGGGTGAAGTGAGGTGAGATTGGAGTAGCACCGGAATGAAGGGGCGGGGGAAACTGGATATCCCAAGAAAACCCGCCCACCAACTGCATCATCTGGCACTATTCCCAATTGCGAAAATCCAGAGTGTCCCGGCAGGGGATTGAACCCGGTTCACCTTGGTGGGAGGCGAGCAGTCTAACCGCTCAGCCACCGTGGCCCCTATTAGTATTAGAAAATAATTTATTTATTTTGGATGACTTTGATTCACTCATCAATATGGCATCTCCTTCAACTATATACAAACATTTTTCGTAAGAAATTAACAAGCAGTCTAACCGCTTGGAACTATCATTAGTTTGTCTCCTTGATACTGCTCTACTTGTGATTGTCAAAAGCTTGTGGTAGTAGTGCAGTATACTCTGGTTAATTTTTATTTTCAGTTCAATTGTAGGCACATTTTTGTGTGTTGTCTTCAAAATATATTTAGCAGAAGTATTCAGTTTTTGATGAAGGCGGGCATGAATAAATATATAATTATAATTTTATTGTGAGTTATTGTCTGAAGTAAGGATATATTTTCATACACACTTTTTGTGTTACACTTTGCTGTATTTTCATTGAAATGTTTTTACATTACACATTATTCCTGTGTTTCTTAATTTGTTTAGACAGAATTTCTGCTGTATCTAAATTTTTTCTGAAGTAAAATACCATACTTTGCAGTTAAACATTGTGTTATTTCAAATATATGTTGACAGCTGAAATTATGCGTTAAACACACACCTAATAAGTGATAAAAGGCAGTAATAGAATTTTTTTTTAGAGTGGGGGGGGGGGAACAACAATATCAGTTTAATTTGTTCCAACTTGGCTACACATAGTGAAAGTTGGTTTTTCAGGACAAGTATCTATTTGTTTGGGTATCATATATGTACGTCATAGCAAAACTTGGCACATATTGAAAATTACAAATGGGCATCTTTCTTAAACCAGATGATCACATTCTTGTAACTTGGACCATGTGAATGATCCTGGGGTATCAATTTAGGTACTAGCTATTGCGATATCAAAATGTCATTTTTCCTCTCAACTCTTTCTCTCGTGCAAGTCCAGTGTAGACAAGAAGTGAATTACTCATATTTGGGTCAATTGTGTTCTTATGTGTAATACCAGAGAGAGAGAGAGAGAGAGAGAGAGAGAGAGAGAGTGAGTGAGTGTGAGAGTGTGTGTGTGAGAGTGTGTGTGAGTGTGTGAGTGTGTGTGTGTGTGTGTGTTTTTATTGTAGGGAGGGGGAGGGTCTTGCAAATGTGTGCATGTTAATGCATGTGTGTGCACATGTGTTGCAGCTTGCATATATGCGTAGGTATGAATGGGCGCTTGGTGTATTTGTTTGTGTGGTCCATACAGGTTTTTTTTTTTTTTTTTTCTTTTCAAGATTATTAGTATGGAAGTTAATGTTCAATTTTGTCTTCGTCACATTTCAAATTCACCTTCATGTTCAAAGAAAGAGTACTGTGTGTATTAGGGTTGGTGTTAGTAGGGTAATGTGTGTACATTTTTTAAACATTCAGTTTTGGAAATTAATTGTACACTGTTTTTTTTTTTCCTGTCAGGTTTTAATTACTTCAGTAATGCTGAAATACCAAATTGTTGTTGGGGTTGTTGAAATATTTAATTGGAAGTACATAATAGTTTTTAATGAAGAAAATAAATATTTTTTCATCAGTCAGTTCTTAAAGAACATTGACCACGTACACAGACTTTATGTATGTAGTTATTAAAACAAAAACCAGCCATAAAATAACATTGTTGATTAGACTCTTTCCTTATGCAATTCTTCTAAATATCAAGTCACTACTGAATTATAAAACATTATCAAAATATTAATAATTACATTCCTTTAACACACCCTCTTAATTATTAATAATTGTTTCAAATTATAGCAACAAAAATTTTACATTTTCGTATTTCTTCTTTAAGAAATTAATAAAGATTTCAAAAACTTTTTTTTTTTTTTTAATTAACTCCCTTTAGCATTCTACTGCATATACGATCTCAGCTTCTGTTGAACTCGTAGCTGCAATAGGTTTTTTTTTCTTGGTTTCCAGTTTATTGGACCATTTGCATAAAAAAATTACATAACTTGATTTACTTCTATGGGTTTCATCATCTCCAACATAATCCGAATAGCAGTAGGCTATTAGTTGATTCTGAACTGTCTTTTTAAAATGTGATACTACTTGAAGCTTTTCCTTTTAAGTATCTTAGGATTCTTTTAACTTTTGCTTTATCTTGTAGTGTTGAGTTTTCAAGGTTTCTGCTTATATAATTCACTGAATACACTATATCAGGTTTAGTTTTAGTAAAAATATATAATAAAGAACTTACAGTTTCACAATATGGAAATTTACTGTCAAGTTGAGAATTTTTCTTTTTATTGTGAGGCACTTTTGGCGCAGGAACTGTTTTTGCTTCTTCCATATTTGTTTTTGCTAAAAGTTGTTGAATGTGATTTTTAAATTATAACCAAAGTGTAGCTCAGTACCTATTTTTTTCTTAACAATGGTAGTTTCACATCTTTCACTCGCACATTTTAATAGGTAATTGAATTCCTTTTCATCAAGATAAACAGAAGTGCCATCATCAACATATATACATAATATTATAGATTTTCATGATTAATAAAAATGCATTGTTAAATATTTGTTTGTCTGAGGCCTTTACTTGTAAACAATTTGATTAGTCTTTTATTTCATCTATATAGCGCTTGTCTGGTCTGTAAAAAGCCTTCATTAATTTGCACACTTTATTTGGTGCATTCTGGTGGCCTTCTGGAATTTTCCTAAAAACTTCCTTGTCTAGCAAGCTATATAGGAAGGTTGTTTTTACTGCAAGTGTTTTTAATTTTGTACCTCAATTTTATCACAAATGCCAAAATGACAGGGCTTCTAAAAAATTTCTTCACAATCAAACGTGTAATTTTGCTCACATCCTGTCACTACCACATGCGCTTTAAATTTTTCTCCATTTTTGATCTTGATAATCCATCGATTACTTATAATCTTCTTGCAGTTTGCTTTAGCTTTTTCTATCAACCCCAAGTCCCCCTTTTTATCTAAAGATTTATTTTCTTCATTTATAGCTGATGGCCATTTTTCTTTGTCCGGGCCAGTAATTGCTTCTTCATAAGTCAATATAGCAAAGTCATTATTATTTGCAACATAATCGTTTAACTTTGTAGGCAATTTCTTGTTCTTTTTCCTCTGCCAAGTTCTTCCCTACCAAGATAATCCCCAACTTGGTTTTCTTCTCAATTTTGTTCACTGTTTGTACTTTCTTCTTGCTGAGTGTTTCCTTGTTTGTTCCTTAAGTAAACAGCTATGAAAGAATGGTAAAAAATATAATATGCAGTAACTTTTTTTCAACTAGAAGAGAGAGAGAGTAATTATGTAAGAAAATCATATGGTTAGTCATACATAACTTAATTCATATTTTATAATCGCTGTAAAAAGATGATTCTGAAAATATAAATTAATTCATGAACAAAACACTTTAAGTATACTTTGCATTAAATGCATTTGCATGAGGACTTTGTATGAGAGAGAGAGCGAGAGCGAGAGCGTTTGTGTGCGCATGCATGTGTATATGTATATATAATATTTTTTATCATATGCATGATAAATTACATTCTTGCTCTTATATATGTACCCACTTCCCTCAAGATTAATAGCGTTTTTTGGGCAAGTGAAAGTAGCTGGTTTGTAGTGGTGAATGTTGTAATTGTTAGTTCTTGTGTTGTTTATATGATCTGTCCTCCAGTTTTTGTTGTTTCTCTTCCAAAAACATACAGTAGTATTTTTGTAGCCACCATGCTTTTGAATTGGTTCAAAACATATATGGAAATGTTGTTTCTAATGTGTTGCCTATAATATTTCTTATAGATATTAAAAGCTTAGACTACGTGTTCTGCTCCACACTATCTTCATCGTCTCGTGTCCTATTTATTTTTCTTGGTCTCCATAAACTTGTTTTCTGTGATTTGNCTGCTCCACACTATCTTCATCGTCTCGTGTCCTATTTATTTTTCTTGGTCTCCATAAACTTGTTTTCTGTGATTTGCTCACATTGGTAAAGATAAGCAAAAATTAATGATTATTTCAGCATAATAAGGATAAAGTGTTTTTGTTAAGTTTTTNGTCACATTGGTAAAGATAAGCAAAAATTAATGATTATTTCAGCATAATAAGGATAAAGTGTTTTTGTTAAGTTTTTCTGCCCATCCTTAAGTTGCCACTGGTCAGTGTTCAAACAAAATTTGCAACTATCGTTAATTGCATTTGTAGTTAAAGTGAAATTAGTCTTAGAAGGTATATGTGTATCCTAGTTTGTCAGTTTCCGTTTCAAATATTATGTGTATTCAGCTAAGAGAAATAAATGTGTTTTTTATTTCATTAAGTGACTCAGCTCACTTAAAGGAGAAACATATTGCTAGGTAGTAACATCTAATTGCATAAGGAATGTGTGACATCGTAGTTGATAGCCTCCTGGAATTGGATTTGTGGTAAGGAAGAAGTGTGTCCAGAACTGTCTTTAACTTAGCTTTAGAAGTATGCTTCCAAATAATTATAACATTTCCATTTTCTATACAGTGTACGTGGTAACACCAAGAGGAAGGAATTGTTTTATATCTACCATCTTGAATTAATCAAGTTGTCCAAAGCATTTACTATAAGACCTATTTTTGAGTGGTATCATCTTGTGATTAGTTCCACAAGCAAGCAAATAATGCAATCTTTTTTGCAAACCTCGTACTTAAAGTAATGGTATAAAAGTGGTTTCACATTGAAAAAAGGAAAAAAAAATGTTAAAGAACGTTAACATCTAGAATGTAGAAGAGCATACAGTTTGTTACGTACAAAATGAAGATAATTTTTGCATGTTTTTGCCATGTTGAAAGGTAAAATGTGTATAAAATTATCTGGCTGTTGGTGTATTGTACTCGGCATGTAGTATGTAATCTTCCACCTGTCATGCCAAATTTTTTCTTACACAGTAAAAACATATTTTGCAATAACTATGGTAGCCTGTATNTAATCTTCCACCTGTCATGCCAAATTTTTTCTTACACAGTAAAAACATATTTTGCAATAACTATGGTAGCCTGTATATTTTGTTATTAGCTTTGTCAGAATTGTTTTAGTTATGTTCTGATCAATCTTTCATGTGAACCAATGGTTCAAGTCTTTCCAATCTTGAAGTCAGTTTAGCTAATGTTTGAAAACTGAATTTTTTTTTTATATATATAATTTATGTAATTTCTCTTGCAGCCCAAAATACAATTNTAATCTTCCACCTGTCATGCCAAATTTTTTCTTACACAGTAAAAACATATTTTGCAATAACTATGGTAGCCTGTATGTTTTTGATATTTTAGTTGTTGGGGAATTTTGTTATTAGCTTTGTCAGAATTGTTTTAGTTATGTTCTGATCAATCTTTCATGTGAACCAATGGTTCAAGTCTTTCCAATCTTGAAGTCAGTTTGGCTAATGTTTGAAAACTGAATTTTTTTTTTATATATATAATTTATGTAATTTCTCTTGCAGCCCAAAATACAATTATTTTGAATGAGATACATTTGTGAATTACTTTTATTTCATACTTGTAATGTTTTAAAACATGCTGTAATGGAATGTTACATGTATTATGTGAGGTACCTAGTGGTCATATTTTAGATAGTGAGATGGTGTGTCAAAACATGAATGTATAATGTCTTTATTTTAGAACACAATGGTTAAAAAAAAAAAAATTTTATTGTGTGTGTTGTAGATGTATTATTATTCAGCTATCACCATTTTTGTTGAGTGTGTTTTTCAGGAATTTGACTATATAATCTTGGAACAGTCATTTACCTTGGTGCTAGTAGTTTGTTCGTAATGCAATTACATTTCAATTATGTTTCACAATGTTAAATATGTAATGGTCAAACCTTTTTTCACATAACTGTAAAACGTTTCTTCTGGCCAATGAAAATTGTAGAAATACATCAAGAAAATAAAGAACCCTCTGAGAATAAATATTATTAATTTGTACTTTTGTCAGTAATCAGTTTGTGAATATTATATGTAGTAATATGATTTCAAACAATTTTAACTCATATATTTTTAATTTGTGTTCTCTTACACGATAAAAAAACTCTAAAAGTAATGACAAAATCTTCAAATGTATAATTATTTTAATTGGTTTTAAAGCATTTTAGCATATTGTGAAGAAATTTTTCTATTGAAAAAATGTTGACAAGAAAAATTTTTATTGTGCAAGAACCTCTCATTCAGAAGCAGAAACCTACATTAAAATAATAAAAGGAGAGGGATTAAAATTTATCATAAAATTATTTAGTTGCTAGATGTAACCTACATTTAGTGTTATGTAGCAAAAATGCATTCATGTATCACGTAATTTTGCAGATTTATATAGTGAGCAATTGGTTGATGTATGTGTCAGTGGTATCTTTGCAGTTATGTACTAGTTTTGTAGTTACTGTTTTTTTCCCTAGTACTTAGATACTTTTTATAATGTTCATGACAAACCATCTCATATCTAAACCCCTCACATAAAATTTAAATTTTTTTTTTTTCTATTTGTTGGAAGCTTTTAAAATGNCTTAGATACTTTTTATAATGTTCATGACAAACCATCTCATATCTAAACCCCTCACATAAAATTTAAATTTTTTTTTTCTATTTGTTGGAAGCTTTTAAAATACTGTAGTTTTACATTGTAATACATGTGCTAAAGGTTTTAACTTCAATAATGTTTGTAGTTAAGTAGGTGTAGTATTAAGACAGAGAGATTGTCATGATTCTGCAAGGAAACATGAATTTGTTTCTTTTAAGAATCATGTAATAATACCTGTTAGCAACAGATATTTCAAGAAATTTTTAAAATGTGGTTATACATAATTTCTGTGCCCAGTTTCTTTTTCTTTTTTTCTTTTTTCACTCTCTTTGTGAAACCTGTACATCTTAGTATTCTGTGTAATGGTAATGCAGTGTTGATACATTTCCATAACAAAAATAAATATCGCTTTCTGTCCAGACAACCTGCCAGTATTTTAAAATCATTTTATTGCAATGCCAGTTATGTTTTAATGTTTTATTGTATAAAATTGTCTCCTGAGAAATCACTTTTGCTGAGTTTTAAATACATGTTATTCTCAATATAGTAACGTCCTATTGTGATATAATCTTTTTGGAACTTCTTTGTAGGTTTGGTGAATATTATTGTGAATCTTGTTTAACTGATGTTCAGTCTAAATAATAAAAAAAATCCACAGAATAACATGTGTTACACAAGGTTGCCATCATCACAGTGAGAAAATAACTCTGCCAGAGAATGTTGTGTTAAGTGACAACTATATGTGCAGTACTTAGAAAGGCCAATGGTCAATAAAATGTCACTATATGGAAGTTCAACTTATAATACACGGTTTGAAATATGGGCATACTGTCCACATCTCATTGAAGCTGTTTCAGCAAGGGTGTGTGGTAAGAGGATGTGTGGG
>NQII01000100.1:210545-232153 GCA_002778355.1 Clitarchus hookeri | reverse complement strand
AGGGAGGGGGGAAGGAATGTAGTAAGAGGGAGGGGGGGACACAGTAGGCTAAGTTGTGATGATAACCATTGTAAAAACAAAGTTAAACATAATCTCAGTGACGTCACAATGAAAAAACGGGTTCAGCGTTCACAATTCAGAAACTCGTAGAGAGAAAAGAAAGGGAGATAGTAAAAATATATTTTTATCATGTGATAACAAAATAGTTTGAATAGTCAAAACAGCAGATAAACACCTAGGAAGTGTAAACAAATCCTACTTAAAGCAGAACTATTTGTTTACATCAAAGAAGGGCTTTTGAGTGCACAAGTATCACGTTTCAGGAACGTGTGTGATGTATTGCTGAAATTGTTCACACAAAACATGGTTATGTTTTTCATAACAGTTATGTTTTAAACTATGCTAATCAGGTTCAGTGATCAAGTGATGTGGCCACCCACGTTTTATCAAAATCAATAAAGAGTTATATTTAGACACTGATATGAGTATTTAGAAAATGTATTGTTCAAATAAAACAGTGGTATTGAGCACCAAACAAACACACTTTATGGCTTGGAAAATGATGATTACTTTAGCAGGACTATGATTTTCGGGCCTCAGTACTGAAAATGACATTTATCAATTAAACTGTGCTATCCATAGAGTATTTTGCAAAAATACCTTGCATCTTTTATCGCCTCTTCAATGTAGTTTCTGCCGGAATCGTTCTGCGGTGTATAATTTCGTCAGCTTCGAGGTTGCCATACAGATTGCCTTTTTACGAGGGCAGCACCTCCTTGCTGTCTTCTTTGACCTGGAGAAGGCATACGACACACTTTGGCGACATGGTATATTTTGTGACATCTATCCGCTTGAGGATTTCATGGAAATTTCCCAGGTTTCATACAGTAATTTATCTACTTTTATACCTTCACGGTTTGCAATGGTGCTTCCTATTTTTGGGAGTTTGTTAAGGGGAACGGTGTGCCACAGGGGGGGCATATTGAGTGTTAACCTGTTTGCTATCGCCTACAATGGCATTGTGTCTGTCATTGGACCACCTGTGNCAGGGGGGGCATATTGAGTGTTAACCTGTTTGCTATCGCCTACAATGGCATTGTGTCTGTCATTGGACCACCTGTGGAATGTGCACTGTATGTCAATGACTACTATTTTCTGCCATGCTGCATCTTTGCGCGTAGCAGAACATCANACCTGTGGAATGTGCACTGTATGTCAATGACTACTATTTTCTGCCATGCTGCATCTTTGCGCGTAGCAGAACATCAGGTTCATCTTGCCGATTGGGCAGATAGCAGTGGATTCCACTTTTCCACCACCAAGACACTTCTGTAGAAGACGTGGCATCTTTCGTTCTCCTGAGATGTTATTGTATGGCTCTGTTTTGCCTGTTTCTAATACTGTCAAGTTTCTAGGCCTCTTNTCTTTCGTTCTCCTGAGATGTTATTGTATGGCTCTGTTTTGCCTGTTTCTAATACTGTCAAGTTTCTAGGCCTCTTGTTTGATAATTAACCTTACTTGGAGGAGTTGTAGTCAGTATTCATTTCTTGCTGTGTAAGGAACTGGAATCTTTTGAAAACTTTGAGGGGTCGTGATTGGGCTGCTGACNGTCAGTATTCATTTCTTGCTGTGTAAGGAACTGGAATCTTTTGAAAACTTTGAGGGGTCGTGATTGGGCTGCTGACACTGTCACCTTCCTTCGGCTGTATTGTGCCATGGTCTATAGCAAACTAGACTATGGCAGTGTCGTTTATTCACATTGTGACTGGGTCATTTTGCACAAGTCTGGTTGTCAGTGTGTGTGCTGTGGCTGGTGAACCTCCTCTACATTATAGGTATGACGAATTGCAGCTTTCTATGGAGTGCGGGTGCGTTCGGACTCTTTGCACCTTCACCACAATGCTTTTCTTTGTTCGCCTCGTGAATGGTTGTACTTTACTAGGCCAAGTTCTTCTCAACCAGCATCTGTTTGCTTTGCACTTACCGTGAAACGGTATGACTTACCTCAGTGTGTATTGTCTTTGCCTCGCCGAGAGCAGCCATGGCTGACGACACAGGTTGAGGTGCACCTCGACCTAGCAGAATTTTCTAAGATGACCACTCCTCCTTTTGTTTACAAGGGCCTCTTCGTTTATCTTGTGTCTTTTGTGTTCCATGGTTTTATTTGCTTTTATACGGATGGTTCCAAACCGGATTTATCAACTGGGTGTGCCCTTGTGATTGGTGCTTCTCAGTATCTTTTTGGACTTCATCCATCTTGCAGAATATTTTAACTGCAGACCATTTTTTGGTTTTCAATGCTCTGGGTTTTCTCAGTAGAGGGTTTCACTTTAAATGCCTTGTGCTGTGATTCTAAGAGTATCTTGACAGCCATTCTATCTGTCTCCACAGCTCATCCGCTTCTTTTTATGATCTGGGAGAAGTTGGTGGGGGCTGTCCGGATTGGTGTTCACGTCATCTTCCTGTGGGTTCCTGGACATGTGGGCATCCCTGGCATTGAAGCAGCGGATGTGGCGGCTAAGGAGACATGCAGCCTTCCACCCTGTGATTCTTGTGTCCCTGTGGGATGAGATGTGTGCAGTCTGTGGCCTTGTCTGGCATGCTTGGCAGCGGGAGTGGACTTCTCTCCCGCTGTCCAACAAGTTACGGCCCATCTCTGACTTGCCTGTTTAAGCTCGTCGTATTGTTTCTTGTATCCGCAGGGAAGATGTGCTTTCTTGTCTTCTCATCGGGCACACATGTCTGACACACAAATATCTGCTTCGTGGTGAANCCGCAGGGAAGATGTGCTTTCTTGTCTTCTCATCGGGCACACATGTCTGACACACAAATATCTGCTTCGTGGTGAACCCACTCCTGAGTGTTATGCTCTGGCACTCCCGTGACCCTGCGGCACATTTTGGTGGAGGCTCGTCGCAATTTTATAGTTCCTGGCAATCTACCGCGAATGCTGTGTGTTGGGGGTACGTCTGTGAGCGTCGTATTCCAATTTTTACGTGTGACATGTCTTTTTAATGGGGGTTTTTTTTTTTTTTTTTTTTTTCCTCGTTTTTCTGGAGAATTTGATTCTATTTTGTTTGTTTCTATTGAGAGTGTTGTTTTGTATCCTGTAGTGGTTTTTATCTGTTTTTACTTGACCTTTTGTTTTGCCTCCTATGTAGGTTTTTATCGGTGTTTCCCTGACCTTTGTTTTTGCTTCCTGTGGCATCATATGGTGTCCCAACTTGATTGACATCCCAGAAAAAGACATTTTAAATGAACTGCAAACTCAGTATGTGACTGATGTTCGCCATGTGCTGAAGACTAGTGATTGTGTTTAAGTCACCTACAACTACTCTCATCTTGACTTTTGGTGTGTTTCACCTTCCCTCTTTTACCAAAGTAGGTTACTTGAATGTGTGTGTTAAGCAGTTCATTCCTGATCCTCTACTTTGCTCTTTGCTATAATTGTAAACAATTTGGTCTTTCCTCTGCAAAATATTGGAATCCACCATCTTGTCCGAAGTGTGCTGCCCCATCACATCCAGATACTCCTCAGTGCAGTAAGCCGCTGAAGTGTGTGAACTGTGGCAAAGGACATCCGGTCTGGTTCTAAGGAGTGCCCTGTTTACCAGGAGGAGAAGGCTGTTCAACAGACCCAGGCCACTGACAAGGTTTCCTTTGTTGAGGCAGGGAAGTGTTTCCCTGCTCTCCAGCGCCCGAAGCCTTCTGTTCCTTGCAGTATTGTTGCCAATGCTCAGCCAGCAGTTAAGGGTGCATGTACATACAGTCGATGTTGCTACCCAGACTGAAATGTCTGCGAGTACACCGAACCCACAGGGAGTCCGGACGGCCCGAACTACATCTACAAGTATCATAACACCTGTTACCGTAAGTTTAACTTTAATTTTCCCAGTTCCTGAGGCCACGACAACCTGTCATATGGCACCCTTCCGTGTGGCCACTTTCTGCCTGAAACCTTGATCACGTATATTTTTCTACGCCATATGCTTTGCGGCATATTTCACCCATCCATTTGTTTAATCTTTGTCTAAAATCTTGATCACAAAAATTCTGTCCTACCCTTAACTTTAATGTGTGAACCTATCCTTTGACGAGTGACTCTTCCTTCCTCCCTTAGCCCGTTCATCCTGCTTTACCAGCACAGCTTCGACGTGCCCTCTACTGGTGGCAGTCTGCCAGAGTACGGCAGTCACAGCCTCCATGACTTCTACACCAGCGACGTGCACCAGAGTGTACCACCCCTCTGCGATTACCTGGGTACTGCCAGAGTCAGGTGACCGTATCACTTTCATGCCCTCAAGAGAGATCTTTTGAGGGCGTGATAATTNACCACTTTCATGCCCTCAAGAGAGATCTTTTGAGGGCGTGATAATTCGGGCCGAACAATACTGCCAAGAGATGTCCCCAGGTAGAATACCACTGGGGAAATTAATGTAGCGAGGGGGAGACTGTTGCTACAGNAATACTGCCAAGAGATGTCCCCAGGTAGAATACCACTGGGGAAATTAATGTAGCGAGGGGGAGACTGTTGCTACAGTGTTCACAAAACCCTTCGTGTACCCCCTCCATTCACTGTTTACGTCCCCGTACGTGAAGTGCGAGTGTGTATAAATAAGTATTCAGTAATTTTTGGGCTTCAATACCACATAAACATACCCCGTATTTTTTTCCCACATTAAAAACAAGCTTTTTAATTCACGTGTTCGAGCATTGCTATCCACACCCCTCCTGGGATCAGAGTGGACTCATCCACCGTGAGCCACCATTTGCCACTCTCAAATTTGCATAAACAAGGGTGCTAGTATTTTTGCATTAATTGAAATAAAAGTTCTAAAATGTCCACAAACCTAACATACACACAACGGACTGGGAGAGACAGCCCTGTGGCATATTCAAATTATGTTGGGTATTATTTTTATTACTAATTCAATTTCTTTTTATGCTCACGCAAATTATCTAAAAGTGTTCTTGTATTGTAGTATTATGTAATTGTTTTTGTGTGTATTTGTTTCCTCAGTAAATGTGCTAGTGTATTTTCTTAATGCACTTCGCGGGCTTTCAAGTAGGAGTCCCTAGCAGGCCCGCCATGCTCAGCCAGTTCGTTCTGCATGTGCTGAGTTAGCAGATGCGTGCCGCATGCTCCGGTCTGTTCAACATTTTGTACCTGTCGTTAGTGTCAATAGTTAATTATTTTATTCTGGATCTTAATTAACTTCATTACTTTGCTAATCCGGGGGCAGTGCCGCTCTGTCTCGCCAGCTCGAAATGTGCTCGCCAGCTCGAAATTCACTTAATTATTTTTCACCTGCCACATGCCTCTTTGTTCCGTGTCGGCTGCTAGCACACCATAATGCTGGACCAGTGTAAGTGCCTCTCATGAGGAAATAAATAGTGAGTTAAAATCAGTGCAAGTGATCTCTTGCTTTTATTTCACAATCGGTTACTTCATGACCGCGTAACTTTACTTTTTATATTCTACCCACTGGTGCAACGCAGCCCCGATCATGGCTTTATGGGTTTTTGGNTAGTTAATTATTTTATTCTGGATCTTAATTAACTTCATTACTTTGCTAATCCGGGGGCAGTGCCGCTCTGTCTCGCTAGCTCGAAATGTGCCAGGGGTTTAATTCACTTAATTATTTTTCATCTGCCACATGCCTCTTTGTTCCGTGTCAGCTGCTAGCACACCATAATGCTGGACCAGTGTAAGTGCCTCTCATGAGGAAATAAATAGTGAGTTAAAATCAGTGCAAGTGATCTCTTGCTTTTATTTCACAATCGGTTACTTCACGACCGCGTAACTTTACTTTTTATATTCTACCCACTGGTGCAACGCAGCCCCGATCATGGCTTTATGGGTTTTTGGNCGACCGCGTAACTTTACTTTTTATATTCTACCCACTGGTGCAACGCAGCCCCGATCATGGCTTTATGGGTTTTTGGCATGTGAGACAGCCATTTAACAGTCTCACGTGATAATTAGAGGTGTATGAGGGGGCCATCGTAGATACGCATATGCAGGACTTCACAGGACTTGACAACTTTATCGACGAGATCGCCTTGTCGCGCGGGGTGAGCTCAGAAGCAGCCACGTGGCTGATCGGCCCAACTCTTGGTTGAGTATCTCATGCTCTGGCGCCCTTTTTCCATCCTTACAAGTACCACAACACCTGTATCGTAACCTAACTGCACTTCTACCCGCTCCTGAGACCACAACAACCAGTCATATGACGCTCTTCCATGTTGCCACTTTCTAATCAAAACCTTTACAACACTTTTTCCTATGCCATTTCTTACGTCATATGGCTTTCTCAACTGTGTGGCTAAAACTTTTGTCAAACATCCTGAAACNTTTTTCCTATGCCATTTCTTACGTCATATGGCTTTCTCAACTGTGTGGCTAAAACTTTTGTCAAACATCCTGAAACGTGTCCTATGCCTGACCTCAATGTGTGAACTTTTCCTTGTTATTGCAAGTGCAAGTTATCAGTGCAAAGTTTTCCTGTTTAAATCCTGTGTTTATCTGCCAACATCNTTTTTCCTATGCCATTTCTTACGTCATATGGCTTTCTCAACTGTGTGGCTAAAACTTTTGTCAAACATCCTGAAACCTGTCCTATGCCTGACCTCAATGTGTGAACCTTTCCTTGTTATTGCAAGTGCAAGTTATCAGTGCAAAGTTTTCCTGTTTAAATCCTGTGTTTTTCTGCCAACATCTCAAAATTCCTGCACCCCAAATTTCCAATTTCCACTTCAGAAGGGGGTCCTGCCAGAGCCAATAAACAAGATCTTTGCACCNCTCAAAATTCCTGCACCCCAAATTTCCAATTTCCACTTCAGAAGGGGGTCCTGCCAGAGCCAATAAACAAGATCTTTGCACCAGTTCGGGAAAATCAACAGCATCATGGCGACCATCAACCAACCAGCTCCACAGCAGCTAACAGGATTCGCCGCAGCTATTTTTGTGAGACACCATCTACCATCTCTCTCCTACCACCTTGCGAGATGGGGAACCGGCAACTAGCAGCGTAAATGTGTGCGCGCGTGACGTGCACCACCACCCCTTTGCCAACTCTTCTCACCTCTCTAGCCAGGGTGGAGTAGCAATCAGGAGCAAGCAGCATGTGCGCACCCCTCCAGTTGCTCGGGCCAGTGACTCCCCCGCACTTGGATGCACGGGAGACTGCTGTGTGGTTCGTTAACCCCAGCCAACAGCTGACTGCTGCGGCTGTCTACACTTCCGCATCGTGCAACCGCATGTTAAATCACCGGTGAAAGTGGGATTCGTTTTCCATTAAGAGACTGTGCAGTGCAAACAGTGTGGTAAACTTAAGTGCATGGGACTTTTCGCATTTGAAAACAGACAATGTCATTGCCCATTTGCAACAAAACNCAGTGTGGTAAACTTAAGTGCATGGGACTTTTCGCATTTGAAAACAGACAATGTCATTGCCCATTTGCAACAAAACAAACTTTTTGTTATATACTGCCTTTTATTTTCGGAGTGCCTGCCTCCACGTCACCTTATATTTTCAGGGCACCTGCTGCCTCGCAGCCATCAATTTTTATGGCGCATGTCTCAACACCACCATCTCTTTTCGTGCAGCCATCTGGCTATACTCCGCCAATAAGCTGTACTTACACCCACATTCTTCGTTCCATCTTCCGCCTACAAGCTGCCAAGCAAGCGTGACGTGAGCACCCGTGACAGCTGTGTGTGTGTCACCACACACTGTACCGTTTGTCCACTCACGTGGCAGCATGACAGACTGTCAACAAAGGAGCGCGAAACGTTTGTCGCGACTGACAACAGCTTCCCTTGTGACTAGTGCCTCGCCAGAGACAGTGACCTTACAGAACACCAGATTGAAGCTGTCGAGAAGCTAACAGACATGCCAGTAGTTAGAAATAGAGAATTGGAACCAGAGGCGTGGGACAAGGGGACAAGATACGGCCATATTGGATGATGTCACAAGGCAACCTCCTGCTCTGTCATTCCTCACTGACGGCGGTCATTTTTCCAGTCAGTACGGCCATCTTGTTCCCTACTTCATTCTCTTGCATTCCAAGCTAGGGGGTATTCTCCGCGTCTTCCCGAATTTGATTATTATCCTATTCCTTCCCTATATATATATTACATGCTCTCGCATTCCTCCCAGACTGTCCTACTTCATGATTTTGCATTCCTGGCCAACGACATCGATCGTGGTCCCTACTTCATACTCTCGCATTCCTACCAGATTTCCCTACTTCATGCTCTTGCATTCCTGGTCAACGACATCGTTTGCAGTGTCTACTNCAGTGTGGTAAACTTAAGTGCATGGGACTTTTCGCATTTGAAAACAGACAATGTCATTGCCCATTTGCAACAAAACCAACTTTTTGTTATATACTGCCTTTTATTTTCGGAGTGCCTGCCTCCACGTCACCTTATATTTTCAGGGCACCTGCTGCCTCGCAGCCATCAATTTTTATGGCGCATGTCTCAACATCACCATCTCTTTTCGTGCAGCCATCTGGCTATACTCCGCCAATAAGCTGTACTTACACCCACATTCTTCGTTCCATCTTCCGCCTACAAGCTGCCAAGCAAGCGTGACGTGAGCACCCGTGACAGCTGTGTGTGTGTCACCACACACTGTACCGTTTGTCCACTCACGTGGCAGCATGACAGACTGTCAACAAAGGAGCGCGAAACGTTTGTTGCGACTGACAACAGCTTCCCTTGTGACTAGTGCCTCGCCAGAGACAGTGACCTTACAGAACACCAGATTGAAGCTGTCGAGAAGCTAACAGACATGCCAGTAGTTAGAAATAGAGAATTGGAACCAGAGGCGTGGGACAAGGGGACAAGATACGGCCATATTGGATGATGTCACAAGGCAACCTCCTGCTCTGTCATTCCTCACTGACGGCGGTCATTTTTCCAGTCAGTACGGCCATCTTGTTCCCTACTTCATTCTCTTGCATTCCAAGCTAGGGGGTATTCTCCGCGTCTTCCCGAATTTGATTATTATCCTATTCCTTCCTTATATATATATTACATGCTCTCGCATTCCTCCCAGACTGTCGTACTTCATGATCTTGCATTCCTGGCCAACGACATTGATCGTGGTCCCTACTTCATATTCTCGCATTCCTACCAGATTTCCCTACTTCATGNGATCGTGGTCCCTACTTCATACTCTCGCATTCCTACCAGATTTCCCTACTTCATGCTCTTGCATTCCTGGTCAACGACATCGTTTGCAGTGTCTACTTCAAGTTTTCGCATTCCTACCAGATGTCCTTACTACTTCATGCTCTTGCATTCCACTGGCAGGTAATCACACGCTCTATCATTCCACCTCTGTTTTCTAATATTCCTTCTAACCTCTTTTCACATGGTGCCCTACCGGGGAAAATTCTCATACCTATAAGCATAGTTGGCTGTAATTTCCAAACCGTTTAAGATACAGCTACCAAATTCATAACGTAATCACCCGCGAAAAATAAATGTTTGCCGGGTCAGATATGTCCTAAGCATACTTATAAGCATAGTTGCACGTAATTTCCGAACCGTTTAAGATACAGCCCCCAAATTCAAAATATAGACCTCACCCCCACACAAATTTTAGAAAAGGTCTTCTTGCAGTAGCGACACAAATAACTCCCGATTATTTTCCATAGCCGAAGAAAAGTGCGTTTTCCGTAGCCACTGTTCACCCTTAGAAGTCGGANAAATAACTCCCGATTATTTTCCATAGCCGAAGAAAAGTGCGTTTTCCGTAGCCACTGTTCACCCTTAGAAGTCGGAATAGCAACTCAGTCGGTCAGCCTATACTAAAAACCGACATATATATTGTCAGTTTAACTATACTTTGAGATTCATGTCTATCGATCTCGCATCCCATACACCGAACTGGAGACTGTCTCCTACTACCATGAGAAGATGGATCATTGCGAGATCGCACCCTGCCAGTATTTTTGAAAGGATGAAGGAAAAAACATGCGAACACTTTGAGAAAACTTATTGGGCCCCGCTCACATTTGCAGGAACCGTGATGTCTTACGACCTTGACTTTTGACCATTATTTCGGACAACTACACTAGTGATGAAGGGGGGAAACCTATATTTTTTTTTTTGTTTATAAAACAACTATGGGAACATATTGAGAAAATCCATTTTGCTCTCTCACAACAGCAGAAACCATGACAACAAGCAACTATGACCTTGACCTTGTTTGTAGTTATACGACTTTGACTCAACCTTGGATGTCATACGACCGTGACCTTGATTTTTGACCATCATCTAAAATCGCCGAAAAATTCATGAGGCCTTGGCTTTGTCATTGACGAAGTTGAAGACTAACATATGCTTGTCTTCAGCAGCTCTCGCAGGGTGCGCAGAATTTGAAGACATTGCCGAACAGCATCACAAGAATCCACCGCAACATAGACAATGGCGCAACCTACTGGTGGACTGAAGAATGTACATAGCACTATGCTGGAAGACTAAGTAAATGGATCCTACCCTTTGTGGGCAGTACATCATGGACGTCGAAGCCTCGAGTATGGACATGGACAGTGTAACCATTGAGGGATAACAAACATGTCTGAGCAAGTGTAAGTTGTTGGAAAGCTATTTGTGATCTTGTTACATGCGTCCTGGCACTATTGGCCGAAGTTCTGAAGCAGTAGTGGTGATGGCTGTGATGTCATGCCTCCCCACCACACCTACATGAGGACTATATAAGACTCTTGTATTCAGCTTGCCGCGATCAGTGATCTGTCCAAGATGAGCACGCCATGCCACCCAGAAGATGCTTACACCAGTGTGATGCCAGGACATAGAACTGTAACATTCAGCATATGGGTTGGAGCAGAGCAGCGGACTTACAGTGGGGAGTGTGATAGCGTAGTTCATTGGCTGCTGGCCCACAACCCAGTGGATTTTTAACAGTGTCAGTAGATGATCACATGCACCACATAAGGCAAGTGCTGTGTCTTCTACATGCGGGAAGATACACCACTGCCCCGCATAGAGGAAGCAGTAAGTGTCGCCTCGTGTCTGCATGAAGTAGTGACAAACCCATTTGCCGGCCAATGCAGCAGCTGCAGCGGACTCCGTCCCGGCCCGTCCCTGGACACAGCCCAAGACACTGTCCGACAGCCAGCAGCAGCGACAGCGTCCGCTGTCCACGTCGTCCACGACGGCGAGGCTACCAGCTGCCGGTCGTCGTCTCCGCGGTTGTGACATCATAAACGCAAATGCACAAGCAGCTGAGAGAGCAGTACGCAATGTCACCGGCCAGTCGAAGGTGCCGACGCCGTCGCCTACAACGCAGTGACGAACATCTTGGGTCGCCCACAAATGCCAGCAGCCTGCCTCTGCCGTCTGTCAGCACAGTGGTGGTGCTGGCGCAGGCTTCAGTAGGTCCATATAGACAGGGGTAGCCACCAATCTGCCAAATGTGTGTGTGTTGTCCATTGTGGAGACGAAAGAAGTACTAATGCGCATATCTGCTAGGTGCAATTTAAATGTATGTGGAGTGTGAGAGAGAGAGAGAGAGAGAGAGAGAGACGTTTGTAAAACCGTTTTTGATTTTAAAAAAATCGTAAGTGAATGTATGTAGAGGGGAAGAGAGACTTGTGTGTACTGGTAATTCAATAAATGTATATATTTGTCACCGTACCCAATGTGTACTTTATTCAACATTATCCATCTGGAGTGAGGTGACATACATACCCGAAATGCAAGTACCTGTATAGTGAAGGTGCTACAAACATAAAACACATACATTCTTTAATTCGTTGTCACCATTATATTAAAGGTAACATTAATATACTGTATGTGTGTGTTTAAATATACATTATATATGTATATATTTACACAGTGGTTGCACATTTGCTATAAATGCCTCTATCGGCCACCATTCTCTACGCGGTATTGTGTACGCACCAGTTCAGGTCATCTATATTTAGCACTCTATACTGTCTTCCTCGCTGTCGACACCTTCGTTAACCTCATCTTCCAGTCACGACCTTTGGTAAGTGCATCTCTCTCTACCTAGCATGTGTTCCACTCTTGTACAATTATTTTATGTCGCGCGAATTTAAATGCAGGTAACTACCAATGCTATGGTATATATATGTAGTGTTCGGTACCGAGCATCTGTAAAGCGACTCTGTCTGTGTCCTACATGGAAGGGAGAAAGGTGGCATGTGCAGTCGCAGGCCTTCCGGCATCAGCGATGGGATGAGAAGGTGGGGGGACTCTGTAATGATGTTGCTGTATCTTAATGAGCGGAACGGTAGGGCTGGTGAATGATGGTCACAAAAAAAATAGGAAAACAATTACATCTGTGGTGCACACGCGGGACCGGTCCGGGATTTTAGAAAGAAGCGGGTTGGTGTGTATGTTCCACTTTTCCTGGAAACAGCAGATGTATTCCCTGACAGTTTTTACTAGGCAGGTCCCTTCGTGAATGCAGCTAGAACAAAATTGTCCGGCATGCAGCAGTCCTGGACAATACCATACGAGGTGGGAATGGAGCTATGGTGGAAGGTAATGGGGCAGGGAGATGAGTGTACCCCGAGGGAACCTATNAGCTATGGTGGAAGGTAATGGGGCAGGGAGATGAGTGTACCCCGAGGGAACCTATAAAAGACCGCATTTATGTTCCAATACCACCTTTATAAGTTGGCAACAAAAAAAATGTTTCTTTCATTTCTGTCTTAAAATATTTCATAAGTAAGTTCTGTAAATAAAATTAGAATAAACACACACCTGCTTACAATGAAATTCATATGACTAGGCAGGCCTCTTAGGGGGGTTTTATCGCAGGTACTTGAACTGTATATTATACACTTGCAAATTAAGATGTATGTATAATATAACCTGTATGTGTGAGAAGACCTTTTTCTTCTCGACTGTAGGCAAGCAGTTAGCACCATGTTGCTTGCTGTACGGAGGTGAAGTGCAGACGGAGTTACAGCTGAATGTGAAGGCTTGTGGAGAGGGGGGTNACCATGTTGCTTGCTGTACGGAGGTGAAGTGCAGACGGAGTTACAGCTGAATGTGAAGGCTTGTGGAGAGGGGGGTACGCTGAGGTAACCTATGTGATGATAAGTCCTTTGTGACTGCATTGCGTGCTACTGCTATTCATGTAGTATTACATCTCCTATACTATGTGGGTACTCAATCGATATGGCTTGCTCTTACGGGGCGTATCGTGGGAACATGAAGTATGTCGATAGGTTAGGCCAGTTGTGAGGTATGGGAATGCCTTTTTCATTCAGGCTAGCTTAGGGTTATGCATTTTCCTCTTAGATTTCCTCGTTGTTATCCAGCATACAGCTACCCTTCGCGTATTCCACCAAACCGGCCAGTAGAGCTGTCTTTTGTCGTCATTGGGTTTTCTCCATTGTGTCCACAGTCAAGATGGATTCAGGCCGTTCCTCCTTTCAGTCTTTCCCTACTTTCGCATCATCACCATCATCATCATTTTCATCCTCATTACCTTATGCGACAAGGTGTTTCAGGTACGCAAAACTGGGCTGCGTGCGTCCATAATCCGTTCCGAGAGGCACAGCACGTGTGAGAGGTGTGGAGTGATGTTTGCTCGTGCTGACGAACTTGCCAGACACCTTACAAGCTGCGTAGCTACTGAGCGAACCCCGATCGTGCATCTTTGGAATGTGACAAGTGAGGGAGGCAGTTTACACACATTGACAATATGTGCGCACGCATGGCTGTGACATCTGCCTCCCAGGTGGGGCCGTCCAATGTGCCACAACCCACTAGTAGCCAACAGATAGTTGCTGATGCTGGGGAAATCAATTACAATGGGATTGTGGAAGCAGCAACGACATTCAGGGGCAACTTAAGGACTATATAGCTGTGAATACTAGTGCAACGGCGAAAGATATATGTACTTATTTGAATTTCATGGGGCAAAACCTCATCAACCAGTTACGCAGAAGTCGATGCTCATGGTTCAATCAAGTTTAATCTTTGCCTGAATTGTATGGGAATCCCAAGCCTCACAATGATTAAATGGACCAAAGGGCCTTCAAGTCAAAGAATATTACATTATTTAATTCCTCTTACGTTCATGAAGCTGTCGACTTAAACATACACAAGATCTGCTGGGATACTGAAGAGTACCAGGGGAAGGGAAGTGCATGGATGCTTACTGTCGTTAANTAAACATACACAAGATCTGCTGGGATACTGAAGAGTACCAGGGGAAGGGAAGTGCATGGATGCTTACTGTCGTTAAGAGACTTCAGCTACGCATTAGCAAATTGTATGCGCTGAGAGCTTCATCGTGTATAGATTTGCCAGTGACTATCAAGGAGAAGAAGATGGTCATTAATCCCCAAAATAGCAACGATCGTGAATGTTTCAAGTGGGCCATTCTTGCCCGATTTGTGGAAGGGGGAACCACAAGCACGTGAAACAATGCTAACGCNATGAATGTTTCAAGTGGGCCATTCTTGCCCGATTTGTGGAAGGGGGAACCACAAGCACGTGAAACAATGCTAACGCGACCTGAAGCAGGAATTTAATTTTGATGGTCTCGCCTTCCCAACCCCCACTGAAACAGATCCGTACTTTTGAGAGTCGCAAACCTGGTACATCCGTGATCGTTTATGCCTTGGACGAGAGACGAAATAATACCAGTATGTGTAGTCAGAGCAGTGACAGGTTGCATGAACTGAAGTCAAACGCTGAGTGTTAAAGCATGACATAAGCACTGTGTGGCATTATTCACCTGGTTAAAAATTACATAAATTAAAAGACACACATTGGTGACACCCCCGTTGATTAACAAATGTCTGTTAAGCTTGATGTTGTGAAGTTGATGGGGAGTGTCACCGCACTAAATGAAATGTTACTGTGATGGAGGCTTTTATATGCATACTCCCTTTATGAAAACACAATTACCCTCTTATAAATAGACATTGGATACGCTTTATGGTGAAAAGTCTATTACATTTCACTTGCTACAGTGTTGCCAGGTGGCCATCTGCTGAAGGGGTGGACGAGTCCACCTGGTCAAAGGGGTGTGGGTTGCCACGCTCGATGGCCCTTAACAAAATAAAACCCACTCCTGACTAGATTTGACTGAGACGAAGTTGTGTGATATGTTTTAAAAAATTCTGTACACTATTGGTTGCACTTAGCTTGTGGATGCGTGGTTCAAGTCATGTTTATGCTGCTCGAACACTGCAGACCCGTCAGCCGCGATACTAGTGGTTGATGATAGTATGCGAAGCACCGCTTGCAGATATGAATACTTCCATTATGTGCAGTAACATGGGAACGGATGTGGTGACACAAGTCTGTAACATACGTATATAGCGGTTGTTCACATTGTCGGTCACGAGTAGTAGGTCAAAATGCCGAGACTTTTCTGCTTTTGTGAACCACACGTCCACGAGCTCCTTGTGCTCACTATGACCGCCGCAGTCGCATCAACTGCACCAGCTGCACCGGGTCACACCACGATCAGGCTTCTTGCCAACTGGTACTATGTGACTCAAAAGAGACCACCCTACTTTAATTAAACATATCACACAACTTCCTCTCATTCAAATCTAGTCAGGAGTGGGTTTTATTTTGTTAAGGGCCATCGAGCGTGACAACCCACACCCCTTTGACCAGGTGGACTCGTCCACCCCTTCAGCAGACGGCCACCTGGCAACACTGCAGCAAGTGAAATGCGAATATGACACGAGAAATGTAATAGACACTTTTTACCATAAAGTGTAAAAGTGTATACAATGTCTACTTATAAGGAGTTAATTGTATTTTCATAATTGGAGACTGCCTATAAAGGCCTCCATCACAGTAACATTTCATTTAGTGCGGTGACACTCACCATCAACTTCACAACATCAAGCTTAACAGGCATTTGTTAATCAACGGCAGGTCACGAATGTGTTTACTTTAATTTATATAATTTTTAACCAGGTGAATAGTGCCTAAAAGTGCTTATGTGAGGTGTTAACACTCATTGTTTGACTTCGGTTTACGCAACCTGCCGTGGAAGCTGACGCCATTTACCCAGTTCGCCTCAACACACAAGCCAGATCGGTAGCATTGGTCGTCCACTCTGCGAGTCCCCTCGGTACCATCATTTACGCTGATCTCACTTCATTACAATAGTAATGTCATTAACTGGAACATTTGATTTCTTTGCTGTACCGAAGGGAGAACCACCTGCACTCTCACCAGAGAGTTTAATGCTACTGCATATCTGCATAACACCGCGCTCATTTTCACGCGAAGGTCACCGGCAGGCCGTAAGTGCTGGGTCAGTTTTCTTTCATTATTCACTTGTAATCAAGCACAGTGAATAAACAGCTTACAGAGTTCAATGTACATTGATTATTGTCCTCTGGAACATGTAGGGCACTACACCCTTTATAGTACCTCTCGCAAATATCTAACACATTTCAGGCATACGAGACGGCCTACAGTCTCATCATAAGGTGTAAATAGTGTAAAGGTAATTAGAAGACATCCTCTGTAAACTGACGGAGGACTCCAGGGCTACCTGGGCCATAGACCGAACGACCCACATCGCTAACTCTCCACTGGGTTATGGCGCCGGACAATTCTACACTCGNCCATAGACCGAACGACCCACATCGCTAACTCTCCACTGGGTTATGGCGCCGGACAATTCTACTCTCAACCAGCCCTGGGTCACATTCCACAATCACTCATGCACGTACTTGTGCAACGGATTTGTTGTCTATGTTGTGTCTCCGTCCTGGGGTTTATAGCCATTTCCTGGGGGAGTCAATGGTTATCCTAGCAGGGGTTAAGTGCACGAAGTGGTATTCGTATCACACTAGTACTGCAGTAACTTGTGGTCTAATCGTACTTGCTTTTACCATATATTTCAGTGTGCTGTCCCCTTCTCTTCCTTTGTGACTGTCATTTTTCTGTTATGAATTTTTTTTAAGGGGGAAATTTCCTTTTGAGCTACTCAAACCACATGTAGACAATGTTTGCGGCGGCACTGAGGTGTTTCATTATGCAGTCATGCACACATGTTTGCATAACAAATAACCCTGGTTGTGTTTGCTGGTGTAGTATACAGCCCCGGTCCTAAGTCCGGGAGCCGTGTGCATGACCAGTCGGCCATGCGACAGTAAAGTGTGAGGTCGAGTGTTAGGTAGCGGCGGCAGCGAGGTAGTGTATACACTGTTTCACCCTCGTGTTGGCACGGGCATGCGCACGCATGGTGATGCCTGTGTGAATTGTCTGTTTCATCATAGGTTGGTGTCTTTGACTCTAATTTTTTAATACGATCATTTATTTATGTTATTATTGCTCGGGCGTGCGGGCCTTGTGTTGGGTTATAAATATTTTTTTTTTCTCTCGCTAGACTTGCATTATGTTTTTTATGCACTCGATTATTATGTGGGGAGTGCATAGGCAAATGCAGGTATTTCACCTCCTAACTGTGCAATGATGGTTATATATATATATATATATATATATATATATAAAGTCGGGACATTAATTACTATATATGCATTCGTCTTTAACCATCCTCTCTTGAACATCACAGTGGTCTGGAGATCAAGATGCTAAATTACCGGCCCAAGCGGCGCCGAATAGCACATGCATAAAGGCAAGGGACCCGCCTGCTGTGCGCCGGACTTCGACCTTAAGCGATGCACCTAGCGGCAGACTTCGGAAGCGATAATGGCGGTCGTCGGTGGCACGCTCTAGCTGATGGGGGAACGACGGCGATGGTGCTGAACTCTCGCGGGCGTAGTGAAACGAAGCTAGTGGTGCTCTCTGGTGGTCGGCAGAAAAAACGAAGTTGGTGATGTTCCTGGTGGACGCAAAGGGAAACGATGATGGTAGCTGTGGGTGATTGACGTGTGTGGGATATTATCATATTCGCAATTAGCATTGATGTCATTAGCATATATGGAAATAGCATTGGCATAATTTACATAGACAAATCTGCAACTGTAAATTTGCATTGGTGAATTCGCGATGTCATCCAAGATGGCGGGCATTGGCACCGTATTCTGGTACCAGCTCTCTCTATTTCATTCTACTTTTGTATATTAACAAATTATAAATATGTACATAAGGTAAATGTTTTGCAATAAATTTATCGGAATAATTTAGTTTACTCGCTTGAATTAAAAAATAAATACCCATATTCTCCCTCCTTTTTGTTTTGTTAATTAGTTTAACGCTCCCGCCTACCTGGAGATTTTTCCCGCATTTGAGACCGAGAAGCGAGGGAGCGATAAGGGTGAGACTGCCACACGCATCCAGTGCACCATCGCTGCTAAGCGCAAGGCTCTGAACTGGTGTGTAGTGTTTTAGTCGCACTGCATATACCTATGGGACTTTCAGCTGTGACCCTATTATTTTTTATTGGTGAAAAGTCTTTATTAAGGTTTAATGCATGGTCTTTGAGTAGTTTTGTATGCATCTGTTGCGTATATTTTGAGCTATGACGCTTTGAAAAAAAAAAACCTTTTTAACCTTTTTTAGTACTCTTAAATGGTATTTCTAACGTACGTGATGTTTTGAAAGTACTCAACAGCCCTCATCTGAAATGTGTGTTCTTTTCGTAGAACAGCACATTGGACGTACGTTTAATATTTTCGTGGGAAAATGTGTATTTCAAACACAATGCAACACAGTTCAAGCACCAGGTAGGTGGGAGCCTTATCTACCACCAAGACCAAAGCATTCCAGGAGTGTTAAATTTATGACTACAATACTGATGGTATAAACGGGGCAGGAATCAGCAAAATGTGTTAGTGCGGAGCTGCAGAATAACTAGGTATACAGGAGTGAANAATGGTATAAACGGGGCAGGAATCAGCAAAATGTGTTAGTGCGGAGCTGCAGAATAACTAGGTATACAGGAGTGAATTAGCGGTTTTTTTGTAGCCTAGAAGGGTTGTACACCCTAAGGTAATAGGCTGACTACTGGAGTTAGTTGGGGGAGTAGGTTAAGTGTGTACCAGGGCCTAGACCTATACCCTTTACAAACAAAAATGGGATGTAAGAGGAACATGTATCAAATGGCCAAGTGAGGTTTCGGATTACCAAGCCAGCATTTGTGGCCTGGCCCTTTGTTCCAACTAAACTTGGACTAAGCCACTGGAGGGGTCATGGTAAACCGGCGAGGCCGCCGGAGGAAACCCATGATGGTAGACATGCTGGGTGGGTTCTCCATGCCAGGAAGGAAAAGATTGAATTCATGTAGTGTTTAACATGCAGTGTTAGTAAGTGTACGAAGGCGAAATATAATATGTTGGGGGGGGGGTGATAAATATAATCCCACTGTAAAAGAATCTTGTCTCCAGGTGGTTGCCCGAGTGCGGGGGAGGTTTTCCTTCAGCCCGCTTCCCCTTGTTCCCATCTGTTAGGCAACTTGATTTGGGTATAGTCGACCTGTTAGTATTGATATCTTGATGTTCGAGCGACGCAGTCAGGTGACTGATAGATTCGCCCATGGGGCAGAGCGCACACAGTCATCGAGGCAGGATCATAACATACCATTACAGGTTCCCCCTCAGCACAACTGAAATCGACGTGAACGTGGCAGCCTGCTGTGGGCACCAGTGTTGAGCAGTGCACCAGAAACCACAGTAACAGTCGCCACAGATGGGTTGTCTGAGGTAGGGCGTAAATAATGCACTACACTATCCCACAGCGCGACTGTTCCTGATGCGCGAATATCTCGTCGATTTCTTGTAACTACTTCTATCTTGAAGATCTTGCACTTAGATTGATTCGGCTCGTCGTTGAGTCGGGTGTAGTGGTCAGCCTGGTGATTTTGTGTGATTATTAATTAAGAGAACTTTTCACACAGGAGGCGTTACTGCCTTCTGTATTTCCAGAGCACCTCGCGGGCGTAGTTCCCTAGGGCAGGCACCAGGGAGTTTGTGCTCGTGGCAGCAGATTAGTAGAATTGTCTTGCCAGATGTTTAATGTGTTTGCGGAGAAGGGGAAATTTCAACTCAGCATGTAGTGGGGTATTTGGTATGCAACAAGGTGCTCCAACAGCTCGTTTGATAGCCTTGTTTTGCAGTACTTCTAGGGGGCACATGTGGCATTTTGCTGCATACCCCCAGGCTGGGGCTGCATATGTAACTACTGGTCTTATAAGTGATGTGTTTAGTGTAATTATTGCTTTAATTCGCAGTTTGTGTCCACTGTTTAGTAGTGGGTATAGATGAGAAAGGCGGCATGTGGCCTGTTTCAGTTTAGTTTCTGTGTGCGAAGTGAATCAGCATTGTGGTTTATTGATGTAAGCGAACTCAATCTTTCGCTGTGGAACCAGGCCTTGGGTCTGATTGGCTGTTGCACATTATAGAATGTTTCCTCTTGGTCAGGATGATGTCTGAGTAGTATCCAGGAGGTGGCTTGTGGAAAGGAAGGTAGTTGAGGCTGCGGGATCACACGCAGCACGTCGTGGAGGAGAGAGAGAGAGAGAGCGAGTGCGAGAGAGCATGAGAAAAGGCACAAGGAAAACCTAGGTGATACAAAACGCCCCCGCCAGACGTTGTTAAAGGCGTCACTGGCCATTCCGGTCTCGAACCGGTATTCCCCACTTCTGGAAATCCCAAACGGGAATTCCCAACCAACGCCTGGCCCCTCAGCACACAGCCGCGAGTCAATCCCAATAAACAGGAGCAAAAACAACATGTTTACAGAATAGTAATACCTGATGTAAAATTCTACCAAAAAATAGTACAAGTGATACCAGAAATTTCAAAAACCGGCTTTAACTTAGTCATCACACGTGATGGTCAAAAAATTCCTATTGTAACCAAAGACTATATCCTCTTCAAGGAAGCAATAACATTTCTATTTAAGAGTTCCATAAATTTTTACACATTCAGTTGGCCATAAAAACAACCACAAAAAGTGGTGTTTGACCTCACATCTTGCACAGAAGTAAAAGACATGCAGAGAGTTCTTGAAGACCACGGCTATAAAATCCTAAACACAGATCAATAAAAAAAAAAAGAATTCCTGATCCTACCTTACCCGCATACCTGAACCCAACTATTTTGCAGCCGCAATACTTTTTCTGTGTAACGTGACATGAACCGTGCGTTCACGTGCTCCTTTGTGCCCACTATGTCTGCCGCAGTCGTGTCCACACACCAGACACACCACACCGACAAGCTTGTGGGCACGAGTGAGGGTGTGCAGGGTAGTAGCAGTGCAAGAGCATTAGTGTTTCTAATTTATTCAGTGTTATTATTTCATCAGAGTATGTATTAATGGCATCAGTGTATTTCATCAGGGTATTTATTAATAGTGTCAGTGTATTTATTCAGTGTATATAATTAATATCATTTTTTGTCATCATGGAAGCCAGTCTACACAGCCACAGCCCGAGACATTTGTCATTTTACATTTGGCAGTACGGTGGCTGGTACTATGGAGACATTTAGAATTAGTATAATAATTTTATTGTATATTTGTTTAAGGGAAAATTATGTCATCTTAGTTTAATTTAATTCGTGTTACTTTCATCCCATTATCATTTTTTAGTGTATATTGTGTTTCATCGCTTCACCGCATGGCATCGCCTGCACTCGGGTAGCGG